>MU225336.1:670672-701962 GCA_018584345.1 Thuja plicata | reverse complement strand
GAGTTGAAGTGTAACTCCCATGTGCATGTGAGCCACATTCATTAAGTGTGTGCCACTTGTGATATTTCCTCTTAGGGAGGAATCTAAGGGATACCTTGGTTTATCCCAATTAAATAATACAACCAAGTGATTACAAATTACATAAAAAGAATCACCTACTTACATAAAGCAAGTAAAGATTAGTTTCTAACACCCCCCTTTAATCTTTACTTGGGGTTTTACAAAAAATTGCAACTGGATTATCCTTCGTGTAGTAGAGGAAGAGAACTTGATTTTATTCACTTTCAGTAGATATGAGGTTATGGTGCAATGATAAATGCTTCGATCTTGAGATAGGAGTCCTTTGAGTGTTGTAATACATAGGTTTAGGTGCTTGTTGAGATAGGCCCAAATGTTCAACTACGTAGTTTCTTCTCCAAGAAATATCACCTAAAAAAAGATAATAATCACAAGTGGATCTCCCATAATTGGGATCTCCCTTTTGATATGAATCAATAAAATCTGATAAAGAGAAAATAGATTGAGAATCATTAAATACATCATTCACTTCATAAAGAGATTTTGTAAACCAAATGAAATCATCACTAGATGCAGAATTAAAAGTAGAGCTAGTATAGTCACTATCAATAATATTACCATTATCATAATGAGGAAGATTAGAGTTTAGAGAAGGAGGTTGGTCCTCCATATTAACCATGTGAGTGTCACAAAATTCATAATCCACTTTGGAGCAAATAGGAACATCATCTATAACGTCATAGTGCGGTGTAGAGTTTTGGTGAGTTTGAAATGTGGTCTCCAATACGTGCCAAGCCTGATGAGCCTCAGTACAATCGGTGATAAGGCGATATAAATCTGGATGTAATGAGAATCCAAGTAGTCCAAATGTTTCCTCATCTTTAAGCTGCCAGGTATCCTGGTTAGCCGGAGGAGCGGTGGAAGACGGTTTAAAGTTTGGTGAAAAAATAGTATCCAACAGGTGCCAATATTTTAGAAGGTCAGCCATGTGAGGCCTCCAAGCAGTATAATTGGAGCTAGTGAGTTTAAAGTTTTCCATTAATGTTGTCATGTTACAATTAAAATTGAACATAGAGATAAAAAAAACTAAAATTTTATTAAAAGCTTATCAGGAATGAGCTAGAATTTATAAAAATAGATATAAGAGAGAAATAATGAATAAAAGGATATATAGAATAATGTTAAATAGTTAACAGGATTTGTTTACACAAAAAGATAAAATCAAAAGATTTGTTAAACTAACATGAATTGAGAAAAAATTTAAAATGAATGAGATTTTGAATAAATACATTAACAAATGAATTAAATTGAGATAAAGATAAATTTAGAATGAAAAATGGTTCCAACAAGGTTAGAATTAAAGTGCTAATTAATATATAACCATAATTAATGAGTTAAAGAAAAGAATAAGGAATCATACAACCTAGATCTAAAAATAGATAAGAAACCAGAATGAAGTAGAGAATATGCAGATTTTTTGATGAATCCACACCCCTGCAGAGCTCAGAAAGAATATATGCCTACAAAGAATGATTAGATAGAGAAAAAAACGCTGTAAAAATCTGAGTAGCATAAAAAAATTTACCTGAAATAGAGAGATGATTCAAATATAATTTGAAATATTGGCAAGAGACAGCAATGAAATATGAAAAATGATTACTAATATGCAGATAATGCAGATTTAATCCATTAATTCAAACCATAAGTGGTATACAAAAGATACAGAATATACCATGCAACATTAGGTGAGATGAAATCGAAGGCAAAAAAGTTTAATAGATTATAGTGGAGAAACATGTGAACATAACAATCCTATTCCGCAATGCGTAATGGGGGCAGTAGTTGATGAAAATGGGAGAAATTAGAAGTGCAGCAAGGAGACGTACAAGAAGAATATATATATGAATCACAACAAAAGCGTTTAAAAAAAACAAAAAAATGTTTATAACTATTAAGGAAAACTACTAAAAAAATGCTTATATACGTCAAGAGTGGCCGCTAAAGACAGATGTGCAGAAAAACATGACAGTGCCTACAAGAAAATGTTTAGAAACTGCAAGAAACGTATTACAAAGCAATCAAAAGAATATTCATCAAGCAAAAAATGAAATACAAACAATAAACAATGAAAAGAAAGAATGAAACGCTACAAAAATCTGAATAAATGAAACGTTTTACTAACGTCTCTGAGCTTGAGCTGAGAGTAGTTGCGTGAAAGGAGAGCTAGGCTGCAGTCAGCAATGACAAGAGGAACAAGCAACAAGAGGCAACTCCAAGGCACAAAAAAAGGCTGAAATATCATGCCCAACGCTTTTCAATTTCACATTCTTTCACTTGCTTATTCATGAGCTACACTGCAAGATCCGAGCCGTAGATTCTCTGGCCGGCAATTCTTTTGATTAAATTGAAGTACTTTGGATGAAGTAGGAGGCGATGGATTCCATAGTTGAATGGTAGGAGTTGTGGACTGTCGCTATCTACAGAAATGCATGAAGATATAATGTTGTCTAGATTAATGTTTACAGATATGCATGAAGATATAATGCTATCTAGATATGATTTTAAGTGAAAGTTATAAATCTGCAATATGAAAATGTTTTTACATTTGAAATGGGGATTAGTAGAAGATTTGAATACTATAGGTAACAAAATGTTAGAACGAAAAGATTTGAGTACTGAATATATTAAGAATGAAAGAATAGTTTAACCTGCAAAATGAATATAATGTAAATATATGTGAAACCTGTGAAAGGAGCCTAAAAATTTTTATACAACAACAAATATAACCAGCTGAAAATATAGAGAGATTAAATATTAAAGCTTGCAGAACTAGTATGAAATCAAACTAGATAAGATAAGATCAACAAAAAACTGAGTTCCAGCTTTTAAAGCTACAAGAAAAAAAAAGGACCAAGAAATTAGATTTTGAATCTAACAGGATAAGAACACCAAAGAAACGGATTAGAAAGTAAAAGAACAAAAGAAAATGTGCAACAGAGTTAGATTTAAAGATAAAGAGTGAAAATTTTAACCAAATGAAAGCTCAGTTTTTTTTTTAAAAAAAAGGAACAGAGCCAAGAATGAAAGTCTCCAAACCTGCACAAAACAGAAAAGTGAAACCAATAGATAAACCGGGTTTGGCGGTAAACCAGCCAAAACCAAAAAAAAAAAAAATTTTTTTTTCAACACTCTCTCAAGAGTCTCCGATATTGGAGTGCTCCAAGCTATGGTAGCTCCTTCACTTGAAAAACTCAATAGAAGATTAAACCAACCTACTCTGATACCATGTTAAAATAATAACAGAAATACAGAGAGATACAGGAAATGTTAAAATCGATGAGCATGAGATAGGAGATTTACCATGAATTAATTCGAATAGTAGGAGCATGCACCAAAGATCCAAACAACAAGGAGACAAGATTTTAGAAGGGGGAAAAGCATGAAAAAACCCCCGTGAATAAATATGAATGGGAAAATTGCCAAGAATGAGAGAGAGAGAGAGAGAGAGAGAGAGAGAGAGAGAGAGAGAGAGAGAGAGACACTTGAAGTAANGAGAGAGAGAGAGAGAGAGAGAGAGAGAGAGAGAGAGAGAGAGAGAGAGAGTCACTTGAAGTAACTAGTGCTTGAACTAACTAAGAAATAAGGAGAAAACACCTCTAAAGTAGAGATGGAAGAAGGAGTTGAAGTGTAACTCCCATGTGCATGTGAGCCACATTCATAAAGTGTGTGCCACTTGTGATATTTCCTCTTAGGAAGGAATCTAAGGGATACCTTGGTTTATCCCAATTAAATAATACAACCAACAGATTACAAATTACATAAAAAGAATCACCTACTTACATAAAGCAAGTAAAGATTAATTTCTAACAGCATCTTCTCAAAGTTCCTTCTCATCTTTTGCGACCTCTCCTACCCCACACATATTAAGGGGGAATGATACTGTTATACCTATGTATGGTTAGGGTTCTATTGACATCGATGGTGGTGCATTCCATGATGTACTATGTGTTCCATCCTTATCATCAAACCTTCTCTCCATTTATTAGATAACTCACAGTGGGATAGAGAAGACAGTTCAGTTCACTGCAGATTCTGTACACATCCAAGATAGTGTGACTAGCCGCATTGTTGCTATAGGGATAGTTGATCATGCCACCTGCCTGTACTCCTCCCATTTTTGTCCACCATCTCCTGTGTTGGATAATATCTATCCTACTGCATGAGTGCCTAGTGGGAAGAAGTCAAGTCACCTGCACTTTTGTGTTTCTCCTGAGATTAGTGTTGTGGCTTCTATACCTCCTCCTCCTATTGCACATGCATTTGTTCAGCATGAGTCTTCTTCAGCCATCCCTATTATGGTCACTCCCTACATCGAGCCTTCCCCTCTAGTTGTTGAGGGCATTACCAAGGACATTCATCTCCTCTTAGCTGACAGATTCAGCCCATCTATTGGCCCACCTTCTTTGGGGATTCCATTCTAGGAGTCTCATTCATTCTCCTTTGAGCATCAGCTTGGCCTTCCCATTTCCCCTCTCATTCAGAGGTTCCCTTGTTAGTATGTACCTCTACTTCCTCCACATTAGAGTTCCATTGGTTTGATTATTCCTACAGGGGTTCCATCATTTTGGGGGGGCTTTGGTGTCTCATCCCTCTCTCATGGGTGGTTTGATTGTACTTATGGTTTTGAGAGATTCTCTTGAGCCATTCTTTTCTTCTTTTTCTTCTATATCTTCTTGGAGTAGGGTTTTTCCCATGTGGTTTTCTCTATTTCTCCGCTTTATAGAGATTTGGTTGTGTGTGGGTACTTGATCAGGCCTTGTTGCCGGGACCCTCTTTTCCCGCTTTCATAGCTTTTCTAGGTTAGCTTACCTCCTGAGCTTCACTTAAGGGGGGTGTTAGAGTAATCATCTATTTACACTTATTAATTAGATCACTTTTATTTAATTAATTAATTTGTTTATTAGTCTAGTTTCCTTAAGCTATCTTTTAGGTACATTATAATTAATATTTATATGAATTATTAATGTGCAACCTATCTTTTCCTGTTTAGGGTTTCGTTCACCTTTATAGGTTGAACTTTGTAGTTTATTTTTCATTAATTCTGATTATAATTTTTCTCTCACTTTCTGAGCAACTTCTGAGTTCTTCTCTTTCCCTCTTTCTACTTCTCTTCTGTAACAGGTTCTTGCATGCATGTGTTCTTTGGGTTCTATGGATTTGTCTCTCAAATCCTACATATAACATAGATATTGGTCATGGAACTGGTATGAGGGAAATTGTAAAACCAAATACACCTAAATCGGTTCATCTTGGTACCGTAGAATTCCCTATTCAACAACCCAATGATAGGGCAGGTTCCCAACATGACAGAGTTATACTATTTGAAATTTCTCCCCTTACACACATGGATAGAGCAGCAGAGTTTGTGGGGGACTCTTTTCCATCCTCACACACACATCTACAGTAGGAACAATGCTCACGGTGACTGAGGGGGTCTCTCCTCCATGCGGGGACAATGGAGCAGTAGCTACTCTGCCTCCTTCAACCATCATCCAAGCAGCAACAATTGCGGAGGCCTCCAACAACCCTCAGCCTACGCTAGTAAACATACCACACATGGTGAGAGGAGTTGCTTCTTTCTTGAGTAGGTACATGCAGAGACAAAATGACCGTACAGACCCTCTATTAAAAAGGTATGAGCAGGTCCCACTTGAAGTTGGGTGTCATGATCCTTTCAACTCCCCTATAGTTAGCAATTTAGAGACCACTGTAGAATTGGGGGAAAATGACAATGATAACTCAAATTTGACTGCACTACATAGGTATGAGGAAAATAGTAATCCTTAGAATTCTGTAATTGATCAAGGGCTTAGAAGATCATCTCGGCAAAGAAGACCTCCAGTGAAGTTTTATGAATATGATTTATTGTTTGCAGAGGAATTAGAACCATCTTTACTTGTGTCCAATCAATTGGAGCCTACAAATTACAAGGTTGCTTGTAGAGCTCCGGATTCAAAAAAATAGCAAGAAGCCATGAGGGAAGAAATGAATTCATTGGCAAAGAATTAGACTTGGGACTTGGTGACTTTGCCACAAAATAGATAAGCTCTCAAAAATAAATGGGTTTATAACTTAAAAGAAGAAGATGGCGGCAAGGTTCGTTATTAGGCCAGATTAGTGGTCAAAGGATATGGACAGTAGCAGGGTATCAACTTCAATGATATTTTTTCCCCGGTAGTCAAGATGACTACTATTAGAGCGGTTCTAGGCTTGGTTGCTGCATGGGATCTTGAGCTAGAATAGTTGGATGTCAAGACTGCATTCCTACATGGTGATGTAGATGAAGAATTTATATGATGTAGCCAGAAGGCTTTGTAAAAAAGGGGAAGTAGCATCTTTATTTTAGGTTGAAGAAAAGTTTTTATGGACTTAAGCATGCCCCAAGGCAATGGTACAAGAAATTTGATCAGTTTATGATTGAGCACAAGTTCATACAGTCAGAGGCTGATCCATGTGTTTATTATAAACAGTTGCCCACCGGTGAATTTATAATTCTCTTACTTTATGTGGATGACATGTTAGTAGTCAGGACTAGCATGAATATTGTTCAAGAATTGAAGAAGCACTTGTTCAACATATTTGCGATGAAAGATTTGGGGGCAGCCAAGAGGATACTTGGGATGACCATTTCACGGGATAGATCCAAAAGGAAACTTTGGTTATCTCAAAAGCAATACATTGAGAAGGTGTTGAATAGAATTGGCATGCTGGAAGCCAAACGAGTTTGTGTTCCTTTAGCATCTCATTTTTTTTTTACTACTGAAATGTGTCCCACAACACAAGAGGATACAAAATTCATGAAGGGAGTTCCTTATACTTCAATAGTTGGCAGCATTATGTATGCTATGATTTCTACTCACCCCGATATTTCTCATGCAGTGAGAGTTGTAAGCCGGTTTATGAGTAATCCCAACAAGCCTCACTGGGAGGCAGGTAAATGGATTCTTCGATACCTTAAAGGTACTTCTAATATTTCTTTATGTTTTGGGACAGATAAGCCAACATTGTAAGGATTCGTAGATTCAAATCTTGGTGAAGATTTAGACAAGCGGAGATCCACCTCAGGTTATGCTTTCACATTTGCTGGGGAAGCCATCAGTTGGGGTTCTATATTGTAATATTTGGTTTCACAATCATCTGCTAAAGCTGAATACATGTCTCTCTCTGAGGGGGAAAAAGAGATGGTATGGTTGCAGATTTTGTATAAAGAATTGGGCTTGCAACAATCAAATTTTTACCTTTTTGTGACAGTACTAGTGCTATATTCATGAGAAAGCATCATACATCTCAACGACGCTCTAAGCACATTAACTTGTGTTATCACTACATTCGGGATATGGTTGCAGAAGAAAAACTCCAAGTTTTCAAGATTGACACAAAAGTGAATCCAACTGATTCTCTTACAAAGGTTGTAACACAAGAGAAGTTTATGTTTTTCTGAGCTTCTCTCGACATTTCCAGCATGTGATAGCAAGGTTTAGAGTAGGGGAATAACTTGTTAGAGCAGTGGTCGATCTTCAAGTGGGAGATTGTTGGGGATGTGAAGCTCAACAAGCTTCATCATTCCCTCCAAGAGACTTTGTCTCTTCGGTTTCTTCTACTGGTTTCTCAAGAGTCTCTTTGGAGCTCTTTATCTATTGTATTTTCTATAACTTGTTGTTTCTTGTGAATTAATAATATTTTCTCCTACTCAGTGTGGATGTAGGCATTATTGGCTGAACCATGATAAAGTAGTGTACTCTATTTTTTCATTCTTGTTTGCACATTTTATTGTTGCTCTCTAAATTTTACACCAAGATCATTACGGAAATATCAAATGCTTTATTTTGGAAGGACCTATTTTACAACTACTCAAACTTATTTCTAGATTTTTGTCTATTATATTAATTGTCATGTTTTGCGACCTATGCATAAAAAGTGACTTTAAAATGATATAGAGAGGGAAAAATAAGGGAACATGTGGTTAGTTAGAAAAAAAATAACGGTACTGAAATTTCTAGCATTTGCCTAAAAAATGTTTCTTTTAGAAAATCATTACATATTATAGTTATACTAAATTTCATGTTCATAGTGTTGTCGTGATAAGTGAATACCAGCAACAATTGTGTTAGTCTTAATCAAAGACAAATGGTAGTTATCCCTGGTTTCCATTGCCAAAATTTCTATAGATTCAAAATGTCTATAATAATCTATAGGTGTAGAGATCAATAATGAAGATAACAAGTAGTAGGAAAAGACCAAAATTTAGGTATAATTATTTATTTGTCATATGTACAGAATCACATAGTTTATTTATTTATAATTTATTTTAGGAACATTAATCATTTTAGAAAAATATATTTGACACAACTAAAATTAATAGCTAACATAAAGAAATAATATAAAAAATATAAGTCAATAATAACATCAATTTTTTTGCAGCTTGTTTCCCATCTTATTAGCACCTCGATGGCTGCTATCATTGTTAATGGATCCTCTTCCATATTCTTTAATCCCACTTGAGGGCTCTGTCAAGGGGATCCTTTATCCCCTATTCTATTTGCTATCTTGGTGGAAGGCCTTCATCGCTATTTTCATAAATTGGCCTCTAAAGGCTCCATTCAGGGCCTTATTCCCTCTTCGGCCTCGAGGCCTTGTTCTCATGAGAAATTTGTCGATGATATGGTGATTATGGGGTCTTCCTCTAAGGAAGTTAAGAAATCTTCCTTTTCATTTAAGGGAGACAAGTCCCCGGGTCCAGATGGATTCCCTGGATATTTTTTTCATAAATTTTGGCATATTGTTCGAAATGATATCTGTCACACTGTTAAAGAATTCTTGGGTTTCAGAACCTTACTTAAGAAGATTAATGCTACCTTTATTACATTAATTTCTAAGTCCCCTGGTGCTGATTCTGTTGACTCTTTTTGATCGATCAACCTATGTAATTTGGTGTACAAAATTTTCTCCAAGGTTCTTACCCTTAGTTTGCTGGCTATTCTTCCTCATATCATTTCACCCTAGCAAAGTGGCTTTGTTTCAGGGAAGCAAATCTTGGACTCCATTATGAAGGTTCATGAGGTCATTCACTCCACCCACTCTTCCTCTAATCATTGTTTCCTATTGAAGCTCAATCTCTCGAAGGCCTATGATTGGGTGGACTAGGAATTTTTGATCAAGATTCTCCAATCCTTTGGTTTCAGTGAGAAATTGTTGTAGCTTGTTTCCCAGCTTATCAACACCTTGATGGTTGCTGTCATTGTTAATGGATCCTCATCTCGACTCTTTAAGCTCACTGAAGGGCTCTATCAAAGGGATCCTTTATCCCCTATTCTCTTTTCTATCTTGGTGGAAGGCCTTGGTCGGTATTTTCAGATTCTAGCCTCTGAAGGCTCTATTCAGGGCCTTATTCCCTCCTCGGCCTTGAGGCCTTATTCTCATGAGCAATTTTTTGATGATACAGTGATTATGGGGTCTTCTTCTATCCAGGAAGCTATAAGGATTAAAAAAACCCTTATTATCTATTCTTTAGCCACTAGAAAAACTGTCAATTGGAAAAAAATCTCTCTATTCTTAATTAATACTCCTATGGATAGGAAAAATAGGATTTCTCACATCTTGGGGTGTGATATTGGGTCTTTTCTTGCTTCCTATATTGGCCTCCCTTTGGGTTTGAAATCTCTTGACTCTTTTTGGGTGGGTATTGTGGACAACATTAATAGGAAATTAGTTGGTTTGAAGGGATCTCTTCTTAGCCAAGCTTGTAAACTCCAACTTCTGAAGGCTTCTTTGCAAAGCCTCCCCATATATGTAATGAGTTTATTAAGGATCCCAAGAAAATTTCTAAAGTGATAGAATCTGTTCAGAGAAATTTCCTTTGGTATGGAGTGGAAGGTAAAAAGAGACTGGCTCTAGTGGCGTGGGACAAGGCTTGTACCTTGAAGAAATGGGGAGGTCTGGGGATAAGGCCACTTAAGGTCATTAACAAGGCTTTTCTGGCTAAGAAAATCTGGCGCATCTATGGTGAAAATAAAGAATGGAATGACGTTATTAAAAAAATATATCTCTTCACATTCCCCACATGTCAGACTTTATGAAGTATAATGTGAAGGTGCGGGGTTTTTTCATTTGGAACAATATCTAGCAATCTAAGGAAATGACTTTCAAGGGAGCTAAGTGGTTTCTGAGTAATGGCAGGGAAATTTTGTTCTGGGATGATTATTGGGCAAAAGATCTTCCTCTAAATTCCATTACTACTTTTCAACCAATTATTGATATTTGTAAACTAAAATTGGGTTTGAATGTCTTAGATTACTGGCAAATTAGAATTGGGTTGACCTTCCTAAAGTTTATTTCTCCTTTAAACCTCTCATGCTTGATTTGAATGTCTCAAAAGTGGACAATTCAAAGGAGGATATGTTGATTTGGGGAAAGCTTCTGTCGGGTCTCTATTTTGTGGCTTCGGCATCTGAGATCTTGATTAAAACCTTGGATCCTCTTCCTTTCTAGAATTAGGTTTGGGATAAAAGGCTCATTCAAAAAATTAACATCTTTTGTTGGATGGTTTTGCAGAACAAGATCCTGACCATTGACAATCTCCAAAAAAGAGGAAAGGTTCTGCCAAATAGATGTTTCCTGTGTAAACAGGTGGACGAGTCAGTTTTCCACCTGGCTATTGATTGCAAATTTTCCAGAGATTTTTGGTGCCTTACCCTGCAAAGCTGGAATATTCACTAGATGTTTTTGAATAATCTAGAAAAAAATTTCAAGCAATGGAGAAATGTTGTTGTTCCTGTCATGAGTTATTTATGGAATATTATAGCTCTTCACATCATTTGGAAAATTTGGCAAGAAAGAAATGATAGAGTCTTTCATGATAAGGCTTTACCTCTAGTGGTCATAGTGGAAAATATTAAAAGAAGAATTAGAGAGAATTGTAACATGTTTAGTGGTGGTATGTTGGATTTCAATGCTGGAGTTTTGACTGGCACTATGGCAATGTCTCCTTCCAGGCGGGAGAATGCCACTTAGATTTCCCCTCCAATTGGCTAGATTAAATCCAATTTTGATGGTGCTACGAAGGGAAACCCAGGCCCTACGGGTTGTGGTGGTCTTATCCGTGATGATGAGGAAAACTATCTTATAGCCATGGCCTTCCCTATTAGCATCCAAACCAATCACGTGGCGGAACTGATAGCCCTTCTACAAACTCTAAAGCTAATCAATGAAACTATGCCCTTGAATTTTTGGATCGATGGTGATTTGATGAATATCTTAAATTGCATTAAAGCGACAACTAAGCTATCATGGTCAATCAAGGTGATTATTGATGAGGCTTATTTAATCATTAATTCCTTTTCCAATGTAATCATTTTGCATAACTTCAAGGAAGTGAATTGTACTGCGGATGAGCTGGCTAACTTTTCATTTAAGGCTGAGGGTATCATGACCTAGCAAGGAGTTAGTGATTTGACGGTTGAAGTGAGTGCCAAATTGGCATGTGATCTGACTCATAGAAAATGAGAAGATTTGGAAAATCTAAAAAAGCTCTTATGAATTTATGAATGTCATTAATAGGTGGCAACAAGATTATGGAAAGGTGTTTCATTCCCAAAAAGGTTAAATGTAGACACATGTCCTTTGGTTGTTTTCAAAATTTGATCTTGGCATTTATGCTCTATCTTTTCTTTTATTCTGCCATTGTTAGTAATTTTCAACATACCATGGGGTGGGTTAAAGAAGAAAGGAGCCAAAAAATTGTAATAAATGGAAAACCCAAACTGAGGTCTGGGATAAGCTTAACAAGGGAGGCATCACTAACTATATGGAGCTCCTTCATGGCTCCAAAGACACTGTCATGAATTATTTTGTGGAAATCTAGAAGGATGGGTCTGTGGTGATCAGAGGTATGGCCATTAAGATCATCAAAGATTTGATTGCTAAGGTTACGAGTTTAAATACAAAAGGCATTTAATTTTACAGAGACAAAAAGATATTCCAGAAGGCTATTCAACACTTCCCTAAGGGTAGAGTAGAAGAAGATAGCTTGGTGAAAGACTCTGGAGGGTGTTACAATGTTAGTTCCATTAAATATTTCTGGGCTAAAGTTCTTACGATGATCATGAAGTATGTGTCTTTGGATGGAAGATACTAAAGGGCCCATTCATATCACTTCATGTTGTTATGTCATTTTCAACATAAGGTGAGAATTTCTTTCCCCTTCTACTTGTTGCAATTGCTCCATTATAACATTACTAACCACATGCACAAGGATAGTAAGCCCATTATGCATGAGGGCTTGATTCTCTTGATTGTTTAACATGTTAAAAAAGTTGTAGCCTCCACTCCTCTTATTATTTACCCAAGAGAATCTGGCTCTACAAAAGTTAGAAAATGACACAGGGTTGGAGATGATAAGGTGAAACCAACTGTTAAAAAGCTGAAATTTGAGAGAAATAAGGGAATGGACACAAACTTAGATGCTGTGAGTGTTGATGCTTATGATGAGACTGACTACATTCCCCACTCCCAGTTTGATGAAAATAGTAAAGAGTCTCTTTCTATTTCGGTGAGTGGCTCTGGTGAGGAAGAGGTTAAAACTATGGGAGCCCACAGTATTAAGGAAACAGGTAAAATGCCTGATATTATTGAGGAGGATTTGGGTAGTCAAAAAGTTCCTATTTTGGTCAACTAAGTGAGCTCAAAAGAGCATGACATCCCCATCTCTCCGAAGCTCAAGGTTCTTATGGAGGTGCAATCAGAACAGAAAGTTGAAGATACTCCAGGGAAAGACAATGTTTAAAAGGACCATATCTCTACTTCTTCTACAAAAATTTCTTTCTCTAGGCTCATGGATATGCAGGAGCAGAATGTATAAGCTTCTCCAGGAGGACATGGATGACAAAATTGAGCCCCCATTTGGGGTTCTTCATACTGCAAAAGCTATGTCCTTGTATTCATTTCAATTGATGAAATGGGTATTTAAATAAATCAAAAGTATTCATCTAAACTTAGAGCTCTTTCAGCTCGTGTTGATCTTATTGATTCTAGGTCAGTAGGGGATGATGGAAATCAGAACAAGGAGGATGAGAAAAATCTGAAGTCTCTACATGAGAGATTGGACATTCTGGAGAATACTATGAAAAAACATATGAAGGACAATAATGTCTCCATGGGTTCTACTATGGAGTGTTTTAATTCTATTAAATCTGAGATGGACTCCTCCACTGTGAAGATCAATGAAGATAAAGATGACAATGATGATGATGGTCCAAGAAAGCGCACACACTTAGCCTAGAAGAAGAAAATTCTAGACAAGATTTTAGAGCTGTTGAATTTCAATGCGGCCATCAAAAAGGTCTCTGAAGAAAAGAAGGAAGCGAAGGGCACTCTCCTCAAGATTTCCTAGTCCTTGTGTTCCCCTACTTTTTGGCATTTCATCTTTTGGCTTTTGGCTGCCGGAGAGTCTTGCTGGTTTCTGGCTTTCTTCTCTGGTTTTCTATTTTGTTCTAGGTTAGCAGGCTGGATCCCAGTCCTACCTCTATTTATTCTGTTTTATGTTGTCTATATTTTTTCTTTGGATGTAAGGGGTTTCAGGTCCCCATAAAACCTATTTTTACCAGCAATCAAAAACATCAATTTTTTTTTCCATCAATCCTTTAACAAGTGTGCAACAAAATAACACATTTCTTCAGGATTTTCTCTTTCTTTGATGATAATTTTTAATTTTATAATTTTATGATTGATTCTGAAAATAGAACTTATCTTTGTTTTATGTTATAATTCTTCTTCAAACTGTGGTGGTTTCCTCTTTGATGTTTTCTTTGGATATCCTTTTAGATAATACTTGAATAAAGGGTTTTGCTTCCTGACTTAACAATGGCTAGATTTAAGGTTTTTCTTCTTATCTAAATGAATTTATATTCACGACTTTCTTATAATTACTACATGTACTTACTACATAATCATTGTACAAATTCTCTTGTGATAATTAATCGTAGAGTATATTTCTTAGTTTAATATTTACATTTCCCTCTATTTGAATATAGGTCATTGCTATGTACTTTTATGAGACTATGTATATGGAAGAGCTAGAAATTATTTGTTGTTTTCTTATGGTACTACACTTAAAATATGGGTTTTTAAAATGATATTATGTTAGATTATGGCATTGAATTGTAGACATTCTCATCGAATGATAATCTTATTTAGGATTCTTTGTTTCTGACTTATCTCGTAATTACTCTTTGCATAAAACAAAGGCATAGTGGATTAAATAAAGAAACCAATAGGTTTGCAGAATGAACCAGGTACTTGAAACTATGAGTATTGACTACAAACGCAGTCAAAATTTTACATTATGGAAACTTTGGTATGAATCCTCACATTCAAATATTATCTATATGAAACTTTTGAAGTGGGCCTAAGAAAAATAATCGATATGTAGTAGATATATCTAATGGAGTGTATAAACATAAAGAACTATTGAATAATAAGTACAAAAACTATATATCTTCTCGACAAATCATTGTTGGATCAATCATACAACTGACATAATATAACTATCCTAGAACAAGTATATTGGTGCAAGAGAACCTAGGTAGGGCTAGAAAGGAACCTAGGGCTTCTATTTTTTTTATTTGGCTTGTAGTGGTTCTAGCTAAACCACTAGTGCAATAAGGGGACTAAACAAGTCCTAGTGTGAAGTGTATTAGTGTAGGATGCCTTAATAGATCTTTTGTGACCTTACTTGTAGGATTGTCCACATTAGGTCAAATAGGGTGTTTTATGCATTTTGATGTCAAAATGGACAAGAAAGGGACTTGAGGTCATATTTCAATGTTATAACACCTTAGAATAGCATTTAGTTAAGTTTGGTGGACTTATGTCCAAGTTTGTATAGAAAAACCAAAAAGATGTAAAAGTTGTCAATGTTGTCATTGACAACATTTGTTGCATAATTGCAAATTCGAGAAATTAGTTTCATAAATTTATAAAACTATTGATTTTAGGTCTTGGTAAACTACTTAAGGCCATCATCGACCTTTTGCAAGGGTTGGCTTTTTTTTCAAATTGTGTGTATGGACTGAGTAAAACAAGAACAATATGAGTTAGTGTTTTTTTGAGCATTTGGTGTGCTAATGGATTGAGTTGAATACTATAATCCATGGAAGTGTTATATTATGTGTTTTTAATCTGTTTTGTGGTGTTGGATTTCAATTTTGTTAATAGTTGGTTAGTTTTGCAAATTATTTTATTTCTTTTCCAGTCGTTGGTCTGAATGAGGCACGTGATGAAGATGGGGTCATATATCGTCTTCCCACCGTGGAATCTCCACAGGCCTTTGGGATTAGGGAGGTGACTCCATGTATATATTATACAGTGAAGGAGGGCCCTTGGAAAACATGGGAGCGATTTTTAATATGATGCCTTAGGCAAGCCAGTGTTGCATGGCTAGGGATCATAAGCAGTTGCAGAGCTAATGGGGGGATTGAAAGCATTAATTGCTTCAATCAAAAATTGTAGAGAGGTAGTGTAGTGTGTGGAGGAGCCCCATTTTGAAGGAGATATTTGGGAAAGAAGTTTTGTGTGCCAAGAACAAGTTTCTTTAGGCAGACAAACAAATTGCTTAGAAACCCTGATTTTTAGGTATGTTTATAGGAGGTACTATACAGACACTTCTAGGAGAAAAGAAATAGAAAATATTTAGTTTCTTGATAAAGGGTATGTGTATCGATTGTTATTTTTTCAACTTGTTAACGAGTTTTACAAGTTATTGCAGAAAAAGAGCCTAATTAGGCCTAATGCTTGTAGCCCTATTTTGGGTGATTTTAGCTTTGTTGTTGGAACTCGTTCAGGGTTTCAGTGAAAAAGGATTTTGTGGAAATTGGATTGGATCCAATTAGAAATCTAGGAGGCTACCTCTCCATATGGAAGATTTTGGGATCCATTTGGATCAGTTCTCAAAGAAGGGAAAGAGGAACACCATGGCTAGGTGTTGAAGCAGTTTGGTTTTCTTGTTGGTGTACTCAAGATGAAATTGTGTGGGATCTTGGTAGGGAGATCCTTGAAGGTTAGGATTAATGAAGAACCATACTTAGGATAGAGAGGAGGACTGTTGGTGACCCTAGTGGAGGTTAGGGTAGGAGAGAAAGTTTTGTAGTTACATCAGAGTGGTATGAGAGAAAGTTAAAGACTTGGAAAATCAGTGTATGTCTGCAGCTACTGGTGAGTCAGTAGGAGATTTAATCACGGTGACAAATCCAAATATAGATAAAGAGGTGGATGATAAAAAGCATAAAAATAGACTCCTTGAAGAAGCCTTAGAAGGTATGAAAATAAGGCTAGAATAAGTTGCAAATGTAGTAGCTAGAAACAAGGAAGTGGAAAGTAGTGATATGGGTAAAAAGGTTGCTGAAGAAGACCTTATCCCTAAACTAGACCCTTTCTTCAATGAAGAGCCCTTCGTAAAAGCCATAAAATCCCTAGGAGGAAAGGCATTGAAGGGTATACCACTATTTAGTGAAAAGATGGATATTGAAGTAGTGATGAATTGGATTGAAGGAATGGAGAACCATTTTGAGTGTGAAGGAGTAACTGAAGAACAAAATCTCAAGGTGGCAAAATCAAGACTCAAAGGGTCAGCCCTAACATGGTGTAAATACCAGCAACATAATAGGGTAAGATTGGGTAAGTAGCCCATAGCCAATTGGAATGCAATGGTGACCAAGCTAAAGGAGAATTACATTCCCAAAGACTATGAGATTCAACTCCATAGAAAAAGATATATTTTGAAGAAAAAAGACCTAGATGTGGCCTCTTATACAGAGGAATTTCAAAGGTTGTGTCTTAGATCCAAGCAGCAAGATGAAGAGTCTATCAAGGTAGAAAGGTATTTGGGTGGTTTGAAATGGAACATCCAAGAAGAAATCAATTTGTGGACACCAACTATAGTTCAGAGGTGTCATCAATTAGCCCTTATAGTGGAGGAAAAGAACAAGATGAAAGGTGACTCTATTCAAGAACAAAGGTAGAGGAAGAGACCAAAGGGGTTAAAGAGGAGGCTATCAAGGCAGAGGCAATGAGTAGAGGAACCAAGGTGAAAACAAATTAACATAGCATAATGGGGAAAGAACTCCAAGAGGATGCTATAACAGAGGCAGAGGTAGTCAAGGACCTAGTAGAGGGAGAGGAGGTAGAAGTAACTCATACTTTTTAAGTATGAAGTGTTACAGCTATTGTCAACTAGGCCACCCAGCATATAGATTTTGTGACAAGCCTACTACATCAAATAGTGATAAAATAATAACATATGCCCATGAAAACACTTCAAGTGTCAAAGCTCCTAAGATTGACCATGTAGATTCAGAGATGGGTGAGAACTTAATATTTAGAAGGGTCTTGATAAGACAACCTAGAAAAGATAAACCCAGGCATAGGATGGCATTATTTAGGATAAGATGCAAGATCCTTGGCAACATTTTTAAGGTGATAGTGGACTTTGGTTCCACTGATAATATCATCTCAGAGGAAGTAGTCAAAAAACTCAAGTTGACCAAAGTACCCCATGTGAATCCCTATAAGGTGACATGGCTCAACAAAGGCCAAAGTGTATTGGTGAATAAGCAGACATGGGTGGTATTATCTGTAGTAGGGTATAAGGATAAAATTTTGTGTGACATCCTACCAATGGATGCTTGCCATTTTCTGTTAGGAAGGCCTTGGCAATTTGACAATGGGGCAGTATATGATGGAAAGGAGAATTCTATAACAGTCAAGAAAGGAGGTAGAACTTTCAAGATTCAGTCCTTGCTAGAAGATGAAGAGCCACAGTCCAAGACTCCTAATGTCATGTTGTGTAGTGGAAAGGAGTTTGTGAGGGATCTAAAGGAAGATGAGAAGGAAGGGTATGCTATTGTGATCATACCTAAGGAGGAAGAAGAACCAGTCAAGGAGTCATTGCCATCATGAATAAAAATATTGCTTGAGATGTATAAAGACATAGTGAGTGATGGCACTCCAGCTACCTTACCTCCTAGAAGGGTAATAAGCCATCAAATAGACTTTTTCCCTAGTGCATCTTTCCCTAACAAGTCAGCTTATAAGCTAACCTATGATTAGAACTTGGAAATGACAAGGAAGGTACAAGAACTCTTGGATCAAGGATTGATCAAGAAGAGTATAAGTTCATGTGCAGTCGTGGTTGTGTTGGCATCCAATAAGGGAGGAAAAATGAGACTTTTCTTAGATTCAAGGGCTATAAATAGAATCAAAATAAGGTATATTTTTCCTATACCTAGTATTGAGGATCTCATTGATTGTCTTGGAGGGGCAATGTATTTCACCAAGTTGGATTTGAAGAGTGGTTATCACCAAATCAGGGTGAAAGAAGGCGATGAATGGAAAATGACATTCAAGACCACATATGGGCTATATGAATGGATTTTGATGTCATTTGGCCTCAAAAATGCTCCGAGCACATTGATGAGGCTCATGAATGAAGTACTCAAGGAATTCATAGGGAAGTTTGTAGTGGTATATCTTGATGATGTACTAATATTTAGCAAGACAAAGGAGGAGCATGTCAAGCATGTAGAGGCAGTGTTGAAGAGATTACATGAAGAGAAGATAGAAATCAATCTTGAAAAATGTGAGTTCTTCAGGAAAGAACTAGTGTACTTGGGATTTGTATTGTCAAAAGGGTCTTTGAAGATGGACCAAAAAAAAGTTTCAGCCATACTAAACTGGCCACCACCTACCACAGCCACTGAGGTAAGAATTTTTCATGGCTTATCCTAGTTTTATAGAAAGTTTATTAGGAACTTGAGTGCTATCTATGAGCTCCTTTATTAGATACAATCAAGGGTGGGTTCAAAACTAATTTGAGGAGGATAGTAGAAGTAGGAAAAAAATTTGAGTTATTGAAGAAACAAGTAGCCACTCAACCTATCCTAAAATTGCCTAGTTTTGATAAATTGTTTACTATTGAATGTGATGCAAGTGGGATGGCAGTAGGGGGTGTGTTGAGTCAAGAAGATAGGCCAGTGGCCTTCTTTAGTGAGAAAATGAATGATGCTAAGAATAAATACTATTCTTATGACTTAGAACTATATGCTTTACTTCACTCCCTTAGCAAATGGAGGCATTATCTATTGCCCAAATATTTTATGGTGTTTACTAACAACCAAGCCCTTACTTTCATCAATACTAAGGAGAAAATAAGCAATATGAATTTGAAATTGATGGATTATTTGCAAGCATTTACATTTACTATAAAGCACAAGAAAGGGTAGCTCAATAAGGTTGTAGATGCACTAAGAAGGAGGTTGCTGATAGTCCAAGAAGTCCAGTTGAATAGCATTGGCATTGATAGTTTTACAGATCTTTACAAGGTAGATAAGGACTTTGTGGAAGCATACAACATGTTTGTTAACTTTCATAACCATTTCC
This sequence comes from Thuja plicata, assembly GCA_018584345.1. Classification (NCBI taxonomy): domain Eukaryota; kingdom Viridiplantae; phylum Streptophyta; class Pinopsida; order Cupressales; family Cupressaceae; genus Thuja; species Thuja plicata. The sequence continues at coordinate 682,456 of MU225336.1, read as the reverse complement.
ATAGTAAGTTGTCAGAGTTTACTTTGCAAAATGGACTGTTATTTAGGGGAAACCAGTTATGTGTGCCAAGAGGCTCTATGAGAATGAATCTCATTCAAGAGAGACACAATGGATGTTTAAGTGGTCACTTTTGTATGAACAAAACCTTGGAGATTGTTCAAAGGTTCTACCATTGGCTAAAGTTTATAAGAGATGTTACCAAATATGTCGAGTAGTGTGTTGTATGCATGAAATCCAAATGTAGAATAAGTAATGAAGGTTTATATCAGGCTTTACCAGTCCCTAACAGGCCATGGGAGTGTGTGAGTATGGAATTCATAGTAGGTCTACCTAAAACCAAGAAAGGATATGATAGCATTTATGTAGTGGTTGACAGATTTAGTAAGATGGGTCATTTCATACCCTACAAGACTACTGATGATGCTAGCAACATAACCTATTTGTTCTTTAAGGAGATTGTGAGGATCCATGGTCTTCTCATCAGTATAGCATCAGATAGGGATGTGAAATTCATGAGTCATTTCTGGATGACATTGTGGACTAGATTGGGTACCAATATTTCTTTTGGTTCAGCGTACCACCCTCAGACTGATGGCCAAATTGAGGTGGTCAATAGAGTCTTGGGTAACATATTGAGGTGCCCAACTAAGGAGTATGGTTAGACTTGGGATGTGGTCATTCTCCAAGAAGAGTATGAATACAATGATAGTAAGAATAGAATGTTAGGAAGAAGCCAATTTGAGGTAGTTTATGGGATGCACCCAAGAGGTGTGTGTGAACTTAGGGATCTTGGAGGCATGGAGTATAGCAGTGGTCATGCTGAGGAATTCACTCAAACCATGAAGGAGATTCAAGAGCAGGTCAAGCAGACAATCCGACACAATCAACAAAAGGTGAAGGCCAAAGTTGATGAAAAGAGGAAGGACATTTAGTTTGAGATAGGTGACTATGTCATGGTTCATTTGAACAAATATCTATTATAGAAGGGTATCCCAACTAAATTACAGATGAAGAGGGTGGGACCTTGCAAGATTCTAGGCAAGTATGGGGCTAATGCATATAAAAATAGACCAACCTTCTAATTTGTACATCTCTCCAGTGTTCAATGTATAAGATTTGATCCAATTCAAAGGGAAGATAGTAGATAATGATCAAAGTAGCCAAGGTGTCAGTCATGATATTGAGACTACAATATTACCTCCAAAACCTCAGTAGGAAGCTGATAGAGTTCTAGACTCAAGAGTCAAGAAGACTACAAGGAATAAGGTGTACATGGAACACCTAATTAAGTGGAAGTGTAGGCCTGATTTAGAGGCCTCATGGATTGTATAATTCTACTTCAAAAAGGGGGCCATCTCTAAAGATTTGTTGTGCATAGGAGTGACTTAACTTTCCTTTGTGGGGGAGTATGGTGGAGGAGCACCTAGGTAGGGCTACAAAGGAACCTAGGGTTTCTATTTTGTTTTTGGCTTGTAGTGGTTATAGCCAAACTAATAGTACAATAATGGGACTAAACAAGTCCTAGTGTGAAGTGTATTAGTGTAGGATGCCTTAATAGGTCCTTTGTGACCTTAATTGTAGGATTGTCCACATTAGGTCAAATAGGGTGTTTTATGAATTTTAATTTCAAAATGGAAAATAAAGGGACTTCAGGTCCTATTTCAATGTTATAACACCTTAGAATATCATTTGGTTAAGTTTGGTGAACTTATGACCAAGTTTTGATAGAAAAACTAAAAATATGTAAAATTTGTCAATGTTGTCATTGACAACATTTGTTGCATAATTGAAACTTCAATAAATTGGTTTCATAAGTGTCTAAAAAAATTAATTTTTTTTCTTGTTCAAATACTTAAGGTCATCCTCGACCTTTTTCAAGGGTTGGCTTGTTTTTCAAATTGTATGTACGGACTCAGTAATAGCAAGAATAGTCACAGTTGGTGTTTTTTTTAGCATTTGGTGTGTTAATGGATTGAATTTAATAATTTAATCCATGGAAGTGTTATAGTAGGGGTTTTTAATCTAGTGTGTGGTATTGGATTTCAATTTTTTTAATATTTGGTTAGTTTTGTAAATTATTTTGTTTCTTGTCCAGTCGTTGGTCTGAATCGGGCAAGTAATGAAGATGGGGTCATAAATCCTCTTCCTACTGTGGAATATGCACAGGCCTTTGAGATTAGGGAGGTTACTCCATTTAAATATTTTACAATGAAGGAGGGGCCCTGGAAAGCATGGGAGCTATGTTTAATATGATGCCCTAGGCGAGCCAGTGTTGCATAGCTAGGGATCATAAGTAGTTACAGAGGTAATGGGGGGATTGAAAGAATTAATTTTCTTCAATCAGTGATTGTGGAGATGTATTTTGGTGTGTGGAGGAGCCCCAATTTTAAGGATAAGTTTGGGAGAGAATTTTAGTGTTCCAAGAACAAGTTTCTTTTGGTAGACAGACAAATTGCTTAGAAACCCTAATTTTTAGGCATGTGTATATGAGGTACTATACAGACACTTCTGGGAGACAAAACCTAGAAAATATTTAGTGTCTTGATAAAGGGTATCTATATCCATTATTATTTTTTCAAATTTTTAAGGATTTTTACAATTTATTGTAGAAAAAGATCCTAATTAGGCCTAATACTTGTAGCCCTATTTTGGGTGATTTTAGCTTTGTTCTTCGAACTTGTTTAGGGTTTCAGTGCAAAAGGATTTGTGAACAATTGATTGGATCCAATTATAAATCTAGGATGCTACCTCTCCATATGGAAGAGTTTGGGATCCATTTGGGTCAGTTTTTGAAGAAGGGCAAGAAGAACACCATGGTTAGGTGTTGAAGCAGTTTGGTTTTCTTATTGGTGTACTCAAGATAAAATTGTGTCAAACCTTGATAGGGATATCCTTGAAGGTTAGGGTTAGTGAACAACCCTACTTATTCTATAGAAGATGCCTATTGGTGACCCTAGTGGAGGTTAGGGTAGGAGAGAAAGGCTTGTAGTTACATCATATATCATAGTGAGTAAATGAGTCCAACATTCTTGAAGGGAAATTGTCATTTTCATTTCACCTTCCATGGGTTGTTACTAATAGTTTTACTCACTATGAATGTATATGTGGATTGTAATTCTAAACTTGGAGATTATATGTACAAACCATGATATTATGGGTGAGCCAAAGTTCCTTGAAGTAGACCAAGTAGAGCTATTGGACCAATTTACACTAGATACATCTAGCCCACATGAAGACTCAAGTACAATTGGAAAATGTTATATGCTTGAATTTTGTTATAGTGGACAAATTTTTATTTGGTTAATGATATACAAATGTTTTCTGATAGATACATGCATGTAAATTTCCAAGCACAACTCTCCAAAAAGATATCAACTATAATATTCTCTATGGACCACATATATTCTATGTGTGCTAGGATGTATGTACAATGTTAGGTACTTATAAATTAAATGAAAAATTAACATCCTTTGGTGCTATATGTTTGCCTTTTGTTATTTTGGATGAATTTCTATGTTGAAAATGAATTCTAAATATTTTTCTACAAAAAAATGTGTACGTAAATTTTAAGGTAGAGGTATCTAAATATATGTCAAACACAATATTATCTAGATCATATATGTTATACTTATTATAGTGTGTGTGTGTGTGTGTGTGTGTGTGTGTGTCATCCTAAAAAGTAAGCATTTATATGGATTATGGATATGTTTTGTATTTTTGTCTAATGAGCATGTTGCTTACAAACAAAGTTATAGCTAATTTCCTGTGAGATCCACACAATCTATCGATCCCTACCAATGTGTGTGTGTGTGTGTGTGTGTACATGCACATGTGTGCATGTGATATTACCTATTTTCAATAGTTTATGTGTCACATATGTTGTATTAATTTAGGTTTATATTTATTTTACAATTTTTCCAAATACTTGTTAGTAACATGGAAGAATATTTGCTAATAATAGATGATAGACTCTTCTATTGGGAAAAGCCAAGAAGAAGTATCTCAAGTTGGACTCAAAAGAGAGAAGAGTTGGAAAATAAGTTGAGCCTACTACGCCTGCCATAAAGAACAAATATATACCAATAAGTTCCTTACAAGATTAGAAAAAAATCAAAATAGTCTTTGCCCATTAAAAATCCACAAATCTTGACATTTTACAATTTATCAAGAACAACATATTTGATAAAAACAAGAAATTTAGCATAAAATATCATTCAACAATTATGCAATGTTGCTTTTGTAACAACATTGAAAAAATTTCATCAAAAAATAGATGGATGATCCAACCTACATAGGTGCAACCTATGCAAGGAATCATACCCATACATTATTGTACACTTGATAAATATGAATGCTACTTGAAAAAAAATACTTTAATGGAAAAGGTATCCATAAATTCTCACTTCTTAACAGCATGAATCCAAGAGAACAACCTGATGTGTTGGGAAAATTGAGTCAAGTTGAAGAGATGTTCATTTTTATTGTCAACCCAATATTGCATGCAACCCACAGTATATGAGGCTAGTAAAAGTATACTAGTCACACAATTATCTTTCCATGAGATATACACAACAATTCAAGAGTATTTCAACACATAATAGGAGACTTAGGTGTACTCATAGCTAGAATACTACATACACAAGGACAATGTTATGCATGTTATGTAGGTATAAGCCATGTTAGGAATGCATTGTAATATATAATGAAGTATGATCCATATTATAGAGATGTTGGCCACCTTGCACAAATCCATGAGTTAAGAACCAATATTTCAAACATGATCCATACCATAAGAATACTAAAGAAAGGGTGGTACCAGCTAATGAAGAGGATAGTGATAGTGAAAAAACTGAAATGAGCACAATGAATACATCATTATTTGTTTCTATGTTTCCAAACAAATATTGTGAATAAGAGATTATCAAGAGAACAATAGATCTTGAGGAGAACATCAACAACTTAATTGAATGGATTAAAATTAGACCATCTTCAATAAATTAATATAACACTAAGGGATTATTCAATATGGTAGTCCCTACAATACATCCAAATATAATTGCATTGTGAATGCATTCACAAATACAAGAAGTACAAATGCATGATTATGAATTGCACTTGATTAGGTTTCATGACCAAAAATTTGGAAGGCACACAAGTTTTTTCATATTTTTTTCTACAATCTTATCATACGCCATCATAGCCTAAGACATGTAATAGTTTTCATAAAAACAATTTTGAACAAATAGTGATAATTTGATGGTCCAATAAGTGAAATAAGAATATGAAATCAATCTGAGAACCAACACATACTAAAATGGGGCTAAAAATGGGCACCTAATAATGGTACTTACTTTTTAGCATGATACACAACCTTAATTGCTACTGTGTTATGTGGTGATTTGTCTCTTTAAAATGAATAGTTTTTGAATAAGTAAAACAGGTTTTACAGGGTTCCTGAAACTCAAAAAAAGAAAGAAGTAACATGAAGCCCAGTTAAAAACATAGAAAAACAAAAAGGATAGAGCAGGCCAGGAAAAGGCAAAACAAAAAACTAACAGCTTCTACAAAAGAAAAAAAATAGCGTCAGCTGAAAAGAAGAGGGACCCTCATGAAAAGTCTGCCATTAGAGTAGCCGCCTTGGCTTCGAGAATTTCCATGTTGGCCACTGGCTCCTTAATCTTTTTGAAATCTAGCGCCATGTCCTTGTCCTTAATATTCTTGGTTCTAGCTCTGGTTCACTGACCGGGGCCATGTTCAGTGTTCTGATCTATCTCCACCTCCATATTGTCTGCCTCCACCCCATCTAATTTAGCCTCCAGCTTCTCAATGATAGTGTTGGTGTGCTCTTTAGAGGCCTTAAGGATATTATAACTCTTCTCCATGATATTATTAAGGGTATCTTCTACCCTAGTCATGCTCTCCTCCAACTTTTGCACTTTTCTATTTATCTCCTAATCCTCCGTAGTCTTCTCCTTATTATCATTTTCCTTTCTATTAGCCCTTTTGTTGAGGTCCTCCGTGCATAGAATAACCATTTGATGATTTTTTAATTTTCAACCATATTATTACAGGAGTTATTAAGTAGGTCCATTTCAAACTCCCTGGCATTATCACTAAGCACCACTAAAGAAGGGGCGATGAGCTCATCTAGCTTGATTTGGCCTCCCTCCCTCTCAATTACCTTAGGGTTTATGATTTTTATTGTAATCCCCATCTTTTCCTTTTAACATTGAAATCATGCCACAAATTAATCTTCCCCTATTCTGCCATGTAACAACAACACTCATTATCCTTCCTGTCATCCTTCTCCATTTCATGAGGTTGAGAGAGCTGAGGGGAATGAGGAGTCTGATTAGTGTCTTGGTAGTCATCCTGGAACTTCCTCTTTAGATTGTGACCCAAAATAGGGGAAACACTACTAGTTTTGTCCTTAGGGGCTTTTTGGTCCTCTCTCAAATCCCTCTTCCTATCCTTTTTTTATTTTTACCCATGGTAGATTGTTTCCTCTTTGTGCCTTTTCCGCTGGTAATTCCCTCCTCATCCTCCGTATCCATATCTTATTCAATGTACTCCTCAAAATAAATAATCATGGTGCTCTATTTTTTAGGGGTAACCAGGTTCTCTTTTTTAGTGATTTTCTGACTCACTCTTCACTTTTTAGAGGAGGAACCTAGAGTATTATTTTTCATTTCATACCCATCTTCATCATCAGAATGTAGACCATCAGTGTCTTCCATCTCCAAGGGGATGTAATCCAAACCAGAGGCCTCCACCTCATCTTTCTTAACCACCTCCTTTCCTAGGGTTTAGGCCTTAAAACATTCATAGATTAATAGGAAAAGGCCTTTGTGTAGGGAAGGGTTAGCTATGTACTTCTCTATATAACCATTTATGTTGTCATTAATTAAAGCATACAAATAAAAGGGAATAGACACCATATCATGGCGAAAATGGTTCAATAGGACAAAGTGATAGGTGTATATTCTATCAAACCTGATATCCAACATTATGTAGTAAATGATGGCTCTTAACACAAACCGCCATAGTCTCTTCAACCCATCCGGAAGGTAGTGGGTTCCGACCTTGGCAAGCCCTTTCCTTTCCTCATCATTTTTGACAAAGTCACTTATTGCCAAGTCTAAAATTTTCCTATCTCTATAGAATTTATTTCCAACAATAGGAATCCCCGTAACCGCTGAGATAACCTCCTCAATCACCGTAATTTTTTTTCCATTTATCTCTATTCTGACCTCATTCCAATTTTTGATGAACATATTTTTCATAGTCGGCTTCCCACCGTGAAGCCTCTCAATGAAGGTGGAAATGTCACAACTTTGAAGCTACTTCCAAATTTTGGTGCGTCATCTCCATTTTCCATATATTTAGCATGTTCCCTCCTATTCCTTTCCCCACCCATCAAAATAAACATAGGATAGGAAGCAACACAGATGAACAAACCAAAAATCTCCAATATGCTCCAGATAGTTATGTTTCTTTGGCTCGAGGAGAAATTTTTGTTGAAGCATTGGAGTTCTCCATAAGTGTGTGAGTGTGATTTGAAGTGATTACCATTCTAGCCTATCTTGTACTTTCCAATAATGGAAAATCCATTTCCTTTCAAAGTGCTAACAATAATGATTTCTATTTATGAAGCCCTCCTTCCCATGGATTCGTTCATAAGAAACTAAATCCAACAGCTCATGTGGGAGGTCACTCCATAAAGCCAACGTGTCTTCTTTTCACTTCCTAGTGCCCAATTGGCAAACTAGTCAGCTACTTGGTTTCCTTCTCTAAACACGTGGGATAAATGGACCTTATCGGAGGTATTCAAAAGTGAGTGAGTTTCCTCAATTATGTTAGCAATGGCCCATGACGGTGGGTGATTCAAATTGAGATAGTTGATAATGTTTTGGGAATCCCCTTCTAACCAAATATTTATGATTGCCAAGTCATGACCCAATTTAGTCACATGGAGGGAAGCACTTGCTTCCACATAGTGGTTGGTTTGTGTGCCCAAAGGAAGACTAACAATAGAAATGCCCTAGCCATAACTATTACGAATAATGCCACCACTTCCCGCCTTCCCAAGATTGCCCTTGGCCATGCCATCAAAGTTGGATCTATCCCAACCACCCAGGGGATGAAGCTAGGTATAGTTCTTTATTTTATCAATGGTAATAGAGGGATTAAAAGCCTCTATAACACCTATAAAAGGGTTATGATTCCCATAAATAACAAATTTTTCCAATAGAGCATGGTGAATCTTTTCAAAATTAATTTTGGGAATAACACTAAAATACCTAAAGATGCAGTTATCACCTTCTTTCCAAACACCCCAACTGAGGTGAGGAAGAACCCAAGACCATAGTTTGTGAAAAACATTATATTTGAAGGGTAGGATCCCTTGGGAAAAGAGGTCCTTAATAGAGGATGGGAAGCACCACTGCAGCCCAAAAAGAGATAGGAATAAATGCCATACCACCCACACATAAGAGCAATGGATAAATATGTGGTCCACCAACTCTTCTATGACCTAACGCAAAACACACCTATTAGGGATGGGAATACCCCACTTGATGAGGTTATTGACAGTGAGGATGCAGTTTTGAAGAAAAACCCAGTAAAAAACATTGATTTTAGGGATAAGGCTCGAAAGCCAGGCTCACGACCAAGGAGGGGAAACCTCTAGATGCATCTGAATAGAGTAGACCAAAGCAACAGTGAAAGAACCACTAGGGGATGCTTCCCAAATCAATGTATCCTAATTTTGAGAGAGAGAGGTGGCATTGAGAGCAGTGAGTAATGGAGACAACTCTTGGGAAATAGAGGACAGATACACCCAGGAGTTACCCAATCTATAATTACACACTCTATTCCTGAAGTGTAAGATGCATTCCTCCTTCCAAGAATTGAAATAATCCATATCTTCCAGGGGCCCTGACAGAATCCAATTATCATGCCAAAAGCTCATATTGTGCCCATTTCCTATTTTCCACTTCACTTTTGATATAGCTTGGTCTTTTGCATTGAGGATGTCATTCCAGATACAAGAGCCTTTTGGGAAATCATCATTTTCAAAAAAATAATGTAAAGAAGCACTAGAGAGGTATTTATCCTTGATGAAATCTTTTCGTTCCCCTTTACCATGAAAAATCCTCCAAATCTACTTGGCGAGAAGCACCTTATTGAAAGGTCTAATCCTCCTAATCCCCAGGCCCCCTAGCCTTTTTAGGTAGATAGACTTTATCCCAAGAAATCAAAGGAAGACATCTATGCTCCTCAGCCCTAGACCAAAGAAATCTCCTTTGGATTTTTTCCAATGCTTCAGCCACTTTAGCTGGAATAGAGAAGAGGCTAAGAGCATAAGTAGGGAGGTTTTGAATGGTGGACTTGACCAACTGAATCTTTCCTACTTGACTGAGAAGAATTCCCTTCCAGCCAGCCAATTTTCTATTAAATATGTCTATGATCTTTTTCAGAAAGCATCCAGGGGTTTTTCTCCCAAACGAAGGCCCAAGTAGGTGGATGGGAGAGAACCAATAATGCATCCTAAAATCTCCACCATTCTTCTTTGTCTGACCTCCGATGTGTTGATGAAAAAGAGTGATGTTTTTGACCGTATAATTGTGATTTAGAATGTATGCATTGGATAAAAAATAATGAATTAGTGGTAAATTTAGAGGAGTTGTTAATTTTATAAATTAAAATGTTTAAATGCATTGGTTAAAGTCTAGTTTCCTGATGGAATCTCTTTGGCAATTTCAATTTTCACTCTATAGACCAATGGATAAGGAACTAATTGTATAGTCAGAAAATGGAAGCACTTTCATTTTGGACTTGTTTAGCCTTCCGAGTAAGTGGTTTGGGGTCATGGAAAGTTCCTTGAATGGGTTCCTAATCTTGACATGGCTTCCCCCCTATTTTGTCTCTCTTTTCACTTCTGCTTAGTCTGATTTCTGCATTCTGGACTGTAGATTGGTGATTCTGGGCTTCAGGGTTAAGGTCAACCTTTGAGGTCTATGTCAACCTCGACCTTGACCTAGGTCAGGGTTGACCTCGACCCTGATCTAGGTCAAGGTTGACCTTGACCTTGACCCAGGGTTCAGATCCTGGGGTCTCATAGTTTCTGGTTGTCGGCCTTTGCAAAAAGTGTTTCCCGCTTCCGGGTCAGCTGTTTTGGGTTCCGAAGTGTTGATTCCTAAATTATAGTTAATATAGGTCCTCTCCTAGGGGTAAAGGCTTTAATGGAAATTTAATCCTCCTATGTATTCCTCCTTAGAAGATTGTGCCCTAATTTCATATAAAAGGGAGCCTTCTCCTCTCACTTTCTCTAAGTTCTCTAATCGTGATCAAGCATTCTCAAATTACTTTCAAGTGTGATTAAAGAAAGATAAGGAGAAAGATTTGAAGCAAGAATTCATCCATTCAAGCATCCATTTTTATGAAGGAGATCCATTGGAGACCATTGAAGGATTCAAGGTACATAGTGCCCTTTTGGTGATCTCTCCAGCCACCTTATTCCAAGCCTATTCCAAAGTTAAGAACCCATTCAAGACTTGGTGTTGGAGATCTACAAGCAAGAGATTGAAGACATCCTACCTTTCTACATTCCACATTTTGAAGCATACTTGTGGATTAAAAGATTCAAATCCTCCAAAAGGACTTTTACAAAGCAAGGAACAGGTTCAGGATTGCAATTTTGAGACCAGATCTGGATACCCTTTTTGGCTTTCTTGTGGACAACGCGAACAGATTTTATGTCAGACCTATGTAGGTCAAGGTTTAAATTATTGGGTTAGGGTTGACATTTGTGGGTCAAGGTCGACCTTTTTCATAAGACGACATTGGAACGGAAAAATATTTTTGGGTTTTGTTTGTCTCTACGTTCTAGTTTGGGATCAACTATCAGATTTTCCAAAAATAGTCTACAGACCTTAGAAAATAGAATTCTTTGATCTACAACTTTGTAAGGTTGGTTCTTCTTCCTATCCTTTTCAATTACTATAATTCAACATATTCATTTAATCAATTTATAGAATTTAAGGTATCCTTCTTTTTCTCTTTTCCAAATAGTTGATTCACTTGCACATTAGCACTTCTCTTGGGTTGGTCAACTTGGATCTTACATTTGTGCATTTGAGGATAGAAAAGGAGCATCTTATCTTCTCCTTAATCACAATTTCAATAATTAATCAATATAATTCAATTAAGGGTAAGGAATTCAATACAATCTAGGCAATTTAAAGGACAATTTACATATCAACACATTACATTTCAAGACAATCAATAATCTATCAATAAACATACCTCTATTTCAATCCTCTTAAACAACATCTCATACCTTACATTTAAATATAACATTCTACTTCTTACATTTTAGTAACAATACATACATACACCTAATTCTTACGTTACATTTTGGTGAACCCGCAATAGACAACTCTTTCTTTTTGGTGTTAGATTTACATTGTTTATGCTAGATCTTGCATGTTCTTTCAAATTACATTAAAATTAAATATTGTGTTAGTTCATTTGCATTGTATTGGTGTATGATATTTACCACATCTAGTCCTACTTATAGTATCCCGGTTAGAAGAAGTGGTAGAATTATGGGTTCCTTTGATCCTGAGTCTTCTTCTCCTTTCCTTAGGATCCCAGATGATAATTTGATAACTCATGATTCCAATCCTTCCATGGAGCATAACTCTTCTCACTCATCTCATGATGAAGATGATGCTTTAAGAGTTCCTCCTGAACAAGTGCAAAACCTTTCAACCAAACTTG
>MU225336.1:628469-643756 GCA_018584345.1 Thuja plicata | reverse complement strand
TTAGCTTAATCCAAATTAATTTAGATTAATTGTGGTTTAGTAGAATTTAAGTCATGTGAAGGAATAAATAAATTAAAAATTTATTTAAAGGGGATTAATGAAGGATAATGTATTAAATAAGATTTAACACATTAAAAAGGATAGTATTTAAATTAAATTCAAATAATTAGGAGAATGAATCATATTTAATTAAATAGATAGAAGAATATAACAAATATAATTAATTAAAATTAACTATAATGTTATGGGGATATTAATTAAATTAATATAAGGACGATTTTGGACATCTACACTTAGTTGTTGAATTAAGGTTATAGCTTCAGTTATAATTTGATCTAATTCAGTAATGAATTCTGATATCTTTACCTTGTTGACTTCCACTTCTTGGCTGATGTTCTTAATGAGCTTCTATTGGTACTTTTTCTCAGCTCTCTCTTCAATTGCCTTCTCTACATCAATATTATGAGTTTTTATGGCTTTGGTGAGAGTGGCTAATTGATCAATAATTGGCTTGTTTTGATCAATATCAATATTGGGTACAATCTGGTGCAAGATGTCCCTAGTTATTTCCAATACCATTGAGTCTTGGTGTTGTTTCTTTTGTTTCTCCTATAATGCCTTCCTTTGACATATTTCACCGTATTCTTGTAATGCTTCAAAATAAAGTGTAGTTGGGTCACATTTTGGTATTTCAATAATTACATCCAAGGTGACTTCCAACTTATTCTTCTTTGATTTCTTCTTCTTCTCTTGTGTAGCACTTGAATGTAAAACCATTTGCAATTTCTCTTCTTTGTCAGTTGTGCTTGATGAAGTTACTTGTTGTGCTTCTTTTTGTTTATAAGTGTCGGTTTCAACTTGTCAGGTGTCTGTAGATGTCTCCACATTCACCTTCACATTGTCAGTAGCACCTTTGTTAGTTTTCTCAGGAGTGCCATCTTTAGGTTTATCTCCTTCATCGATGTCCTTAGCTTCATCATTCTTTATTTTTACATTCTTCTCTGTTGTGTCTGCATCTTCTTCTTTTGAATCTCCTCCTCTAATATTATCATTATCATTTCCTTTTTGAGTGTATCTGATGTCTTTCTGATCGTCAGTGTTGTCTTTCTTTTCCTCTTCCTCTGCATCCTCGAGAGTATCATTTTTAGGTGACTTGTCTGATTCTTGCAGAATATTGATAGCTTGTATCAATATTGGCATGGTTCCTGGTATGTTCACCCATGCAGTATCAAATATTATGTCCTGCTCATCGGTTGTGTCCTTTGCAATATTGACATCTTCATCTTTATTAACTTCCTCTGTTGGGTCATCGATAATGTCAATGATATTTTTATCCACAATGTTGTCATTTGTGTTGTCTAGCCATGATTCATCTGCAACATCTACATTTCTGTTGTTAGTTGTGTCATCTTCTTCCTTGTCTAACTCAAAAGATGTGTCATCTTTTGTATCTTTCATTAAGACCCGTTCTTGAGTTGCCTTATCAACATCTTATTGTTGTAGGTCTTAGTTGGGGCTTTCCTCCTCAGTAGGTCTATTTAGAATATTACACCATTTCTTATGGCTATCTTGTTCAAGCTCTATAAGCTTTCCTTTGAGAAATTTATAGGCTCTCAACTTTGGTGAGAACTCCTTTTTTTGTTTCTCCATCATCTCATCTATTTCTACCTTCTTGGATTCATGACACATGACAGTAACAAGTACTCTTTCTCTTATTTCCTTTGCATTCTTCAAAGAATATGTCCATCTAGGGTATAATCTATCTAAGAGTTCCCTCAGTACATTATTGCTTTCAAACTGAATTGCTACATATTCAAACTTGTACATTTTTTCTATGATGGCATCTTCAACTTCTTTCTGATCTTCTAGATCTAGGTTTAGCCATCTTCTTATCTTATAATATGTAATACATCCTGAATTTGTAATAGATTTACAAATGTCATCAACAGATTATGGAGCTTTTACCTTGACATTTTTTGCCTCTATAGCTTCATGTTTCTCGGTATCTTCAATATCTTCTCTGGTTCTAATGAGCTTCCTTCCTCTTTTGTTTTCCATCTCTTCGGTGTGGTAGCTTTTCTCTTGTATGTTCTGACCTTTCCTTTCTTCAAAGGTGAAGGAGTTGAATCCTTAGATGTTTGGCTTCTAGTTCTAGAAGCAGTTGTGGTCGTTGGCTTCTTAGTTGGTGTAGGAGGTGGTAAATCTGACTCTGTGTCCTCAGAGTCATCATTTTCTCCACCTTCACTGATAGGTAGTTGTCCTTCAGTTTCTTCCTCCTTTTCAGTTTCCTCTTCCTGCTCGGTTTCTTTCTCTATTTCCGACAATATTTTCTTGAGGTTCTTTACCATCTTGTCCTTTTTCCTAACAATTTTATTAACAACAAGGATAGATTTTATTCTTTTTTTGGCCTCCTCATATGTTCCAAACTTGGGTTGTTTCTTATCTAGTGTTCATTTAACAAGGCATCAATTTCCTTAGATGCAAGATCAATTTTTATCTCATATTCTAATGGTTGAAGCCATGTTGTCCTTGGTACAACAGGCTTGATATAAGTATGATCTGTATCAACCATGAAACATATTTCATCTTTATACTTCTGAATGAGTTTCTCGAGGATCCTAACCCTCTTTTTCATTCTATCTTTGAATACATTAAAGTATTCATCCATGACTATTTCAAAATTTTCTCCCAGTGAGGCTACATGTTCACTGATATGCATGGTGACCGGTTTTGTTATCCCATTTCACATATCCTACCGACGGGAATGTTTCTTGAAAGTAGAAGAAGATACACATTATGAGTGAGCCAAACTTACATGTGTTTGAATTCGCATTACTTATATCCTTTAAATTATCTTTTATCTGATTCAGTAGTAGTTCGGATAAGTCCAACTTTGTTCCTTTCTTCACAATCTTATACGCTATTTCCACTACACTAGATGCAATGTTGTTCAATCTACTGGCTTGGAATAATTTGTATCTTAGAACACATGCACCAAATTTCATCTCATCATCGGTTATGGTGGAAAATTTCAATCCTCTTCCATCCCATTTGGCTCCTGTGATCTTCTTAGTCTCGGTCTTGGGTGGATTCTTCAGTGCTTTTACCTTCTCAGTTATAGGGTAATCGGTGACCACATGGATAACATCTCAGGTTATCATGTTTGGTTATTCCAACCAAAGTTTATGATTACATTCATTTGGCTTAGTACTAACTGAATCCACTCGGTTTTGAAGACCTTTAGAAAAATTAGGGCATTGGTGAGCCCTTTTACTTCTATATGTTTATGTTCATATTTTAGTGTTCCATCTTCATTGTATAGCTTCTTATAAGCTTCTTCAATGTCTAAATCTCCTATCTCTGCAATCTTGTAGTGTATAAATGATCGTACATCTTCCACGATAAAAACCCTAGCTGGTATTCATGATAATTATAATGTCCCCACGAGGGAACCCATAAGGAATCAGGTCTTAAGACCAAAAATTACAACTAACAATTATTATTTTTTCAAACATTACATCATTACTACTTCACATTTACATTCCTTAAGGTTCCCTTAATGAAATCATTTTCTAACATATTTACATTACTTAGCCAAATTGAATTTCATTTCCTTTCTTTACTTTCACATTTAGAACTTAAGAGATAGGGTAAGAAAATAACATTTTGTTTTCAATTATATTCCTTACTTTATATACCAATTCCATTTCTCCTTCCTACACATTGAATAACTATTCATTACAAACTGCATTTCAACTTTAGCATAATAAACATTTTTTTTTTCTTTCATTGCAACAAAGAAGAGATAGAAAAGATCATTCAACATTACATTGTATATTTCCAACTTTGTTCTTTCAAATAGTAACCCTTGAAATCAAGCCTAGAACTATCCCTCCCAATTACATTGCTTTTCTTTTCAATTACATCTTTCTGATAATATATCTCATAATAACAGGTACATAAATGGCCCAAAAGAACTACAACATATCTTTACATCTTTATTTTTAGTAACAATGATAAAAGTCTTCATAGAATTTGAACATATCCAAGCCACGAGTCACGAACAGGACCTCGAAAGATTTTTGCCACCCAACCATGTGGAACTGATGAGGTTCCACCCCCTGTGCTAGGAGATAGAACCAAGATACTCACAAGGCCCTAAGTAGTCTAAGGCTCAAAAGATAAAGAAATCCCAAATTCAAAAATGAACATAAAATATCATCATACTATAACATAGAGGTCAAGGTACCAGGATACCACCTAAGTGAGTGTCATCACACAACTTGTATATTGGGATCCTTCCTGGAAACCACTTAACCCCGGTCCCTCCTTTATGAATAGGGATCCATCTTGGTAGTTATCCCTAGTCTCGGTACTCCAATCAGGTCTGTGTGGTCATTATTATGTTCTCTTTCATTATCTTTTGAATCCCCCCTTCCCAGGTTAATTTTTTAAGGTTATCACTTTTTACAAACCCACCCATAGGATCATCTGGCAACCACTTTAGGGTTCCAACACCTATGGTGAGCCACTCACTTAAGGTTCCTATTCCCTTACCCCATCACAAACCATAATTACAAAATGACACTTCCAAGTCCTGATTCATAGGTTTAAGAGACTCCCTTGTGCACTTAGGCCCCTAGAATGAGTCCTAACCATATCCATATACATAACAGGAAACTATTGGAAGAAGGTTTAACACAAGAAATCTCAAAAGGAATCATAAAAATTTCCACATGCCTAAGTAAAACTTTCCCAAGGTTCATTTATAGGTCAAAGGATCCCTCCCGTGCACACAGGCCACCAAGACAAGTCCTAGCCTCAAAAAAACTAAACTTGAGTTTAAGACAAATGCAAATCACATCATAAATAAATCATATAACCTTAAAAAAAAAAACAACGCACATACAAAGGTGATACAAACTTTCGTATGCACAAAAACATCATCCATCGATGGAAACCTCATGATCTTGAAATTTGGTTAAGTCTGAATTTTTTAAGAAATCACAAAATTAGAAATTGCATCTTAACTCCCATGAATCCAAAACCTATCCCAATCATCTCAGAAGGTACCTAAACCCTTTATACAAGTATACCTTAAAGTATAAGTTTAAAGTACGTAAACTTATACTTCAATGTTATAATTATATAAAGCATGTTTTTTCCTCGGTTAACACTAACCTGCTCGGTTCATATAGTGTGGTCGGTTAACACAGTCTGCTCAACTGACACTAGTTTTCTTGGTCACCACTAACTTGTGCAGACATTACTAACTTACTCGGTCATCACTAAACTGATTGCCAGAAACTACAAAATACAACTCTTGACTTTGGCTTGCGGGTAGAACTGGGCATTATAGGAACTATGGTTTCCTAATCTAACCATGACCCATTTCAGATCTCCCAGTTTCCCTTCAGATTCGGCTCATCAATCCATCCTATCTATCTAATAAATTTGTTCTAGATCTGGGCAAATAAAAGTGGTGCACAAACCGACATGAACCAGTAAGGTTGAAATAATAGTTCTAAATTATGGAAGCACTCAAGAATATCTTGGAAAGAAGGGAGATAAAAAGGAGAATATTAAGGATCCTATAGACCAAATCAACCCAAATAATAGCATCAATTTCACAGAGAAGTCTTTAAGAGGAAAAAAGTAAGGAAATGACTGCATTTCAATCTGACACCTTCATGACCCTTCCTATTTCTTACTAGACTTCCCTATTTAATTCAAATATAAGATGAATTCATCCTTCCACGTGACCATAAAAAAAAACTATAAAATCATAGACAGTTTTATTACTATATCATATACAAACACATTCACACACAAAGAGGAAGAATGGAGATTCTTCCCAGTTTAGACCCTACCTTGGGTCCTACGGAGAATCCTCTTCCTTGACTGGATAATCTCCATAGAGCTTCAATCCTTGAGTAGATATCCTTCTAGAAATCTTCCTCTGGCAATCAACTCCTAGCAATCCAAAAGAAAAACTCTCAAACTCACATAAACTTCCACCAAAAATTTCTGGAGAAATCAATCATAGACAACACAAAAGAAAACAAATCTTCCAAAAATTAACATCCTCCCACACACAAAAATCTTCAAATATTTATCCCCCACCTATGTGGTTGGAGGAGTTGCTTTATGGAAAGCAACTTCTCCTACTTCCATAGTTGGTTGGAGGAACAACCAAATAATCTCCCGTAAAGACTTAAACAAAGTTTTTAATAAATTTAATTAAAATATCTTTTAAACAAAAGCATAACAAGAATAATAAATAAATACCTTTCAAGAAAAACACATAGCACAATAGGAAAACAAGTGGCCTAACTTCTAGGAGGTCTCGAGTTCAACTCCCTCCTAGATAGCCAATTTTACTACAAAGGCCATTTCCCTTTTATTATTATTATTTTTACTTTTTATTTAATACATTCATTAAATATGCTATATTTAACTCACTTTATTTACTTATTATAAATAACATACCATTTACACAATTAATAAAAAAATACAATTATTATTATTATTTATATAAGCATGGATATATGTGTGTGCACCCACATATACACATACCTATGTAAAATACAAACAATTATACCATAATTATTTATTATAAATATAAAATAGATTAATTCTAACTCATAGCGTAAACTCAGACCTACATCAAATCAAGTCTATAACATAAACTATATTCTACTTCCCAACTGGGATCACTTCCTAAACAGAATTCTAGGTCCATGGGTAACCTCGGGAGTAACTTGGTTAAATATCCACACATCAACAGCTTGAGGATTTTGAAGGCACGCTCAGACTTGTGTAGCCAGATGGAGACGATGCCTAGTACCTGTATCCTGCATCACCAACTGATATGCATATAAAAAAATATAAATAGACAATGACAAACAAGGAGGGAGAGTGCAACATCGTGTGGATCTCATGTGGGAGTAACTATGACTGCCCCTCCTCATCCTACACTCACATCAACCAGTGATCACTAAACCATAATAGGGTCAGTAGGGTTAGATCATAATAAAACATCATAACACAAAATTATGTAAAACATTTTACTGATAGTACATTTCTAGCCATTCATCATTAAATTATAACTCATTTAATATTTCCAAATAAATTGTAGAAACCAAATATATATGCTCAAATGTCTCATAAAATGCTAACTAAATAATAATCATAGTCCATAATAAAATCCAAAGTGTCAAAGCAATAGTCATGTCAGTCTAACATAGGAAGATGCTACGGTGGGCATTGCAAGAATGCTCCAGCATCATCAGGTTGTGAGGCAACCTTAGGGTGAATCTTGTAGTTTGGTTCCTCACATGCCGAATTATTGATGAGCTTGAACTCATCCTTCTTTGTGTTCTTCGATTTTACAATTCTTGATGTTGAGGTCATTTTTCAATTTTAGGGCTTTTTGTTGAATGTGTGAAACAAATTTGTTGGTTCTGTAGAACTTATTGTTTACACTTGCAAATATTTTTGATCTGTGTGGAGTGCTCTATGTCAATTTGTGGTCGCTTTGTGATCCTATTACTTTCTTCTTGAAAATTTCTCTTTGTCGTTCTTCTCTTCTCGTGGTGAACAATGAGACTGACCAGTTGCCTTTTATATCCATTTGACCTAAAAGTGTGTCATTAATGCTTACCAACTCCTTGGTGTGTGAAGATAGAGTTTGTCGATTAAGACTTCAATTTTCCTTCGGTGATGACATTACATTTTGGTTGGTCCTTATACCTCTTTCCTTTATCGATGGGTTTCAGCATAGAAAACCACTTGTTCACTTTGCTCGGTTGCCAATGAGGCTCGGTTTATACTAGCAACTTTGCTTTTAACTGACGCTTCTCGGTAAGTGTAGGCAGTCTCAGCTTTGAGTGTGTACCGACAGATTTTGGTATATATTCCCAATAACATATTTATCACAGATTTTAACAAGTAATACCATGATGCATCTTTCTTATGCTAGTTTGGCATTTAATGAATATATTATTGAACTGACGTAAATTAATAACTTGGGTAATGCAGTTTCATACTTACTTGTTCTCCTTAGGTGGGGGTGGTTATGTCACCGAATCCATTGGATGGGGTGTCATCATTTGCATTGCTCGGTCTAGCTTCATCATTGTGTGAAACTTTTCTCTATATTTTGTCTCTTTCCCTCCATATGTCTTCAATGGTGTTTCCATTGGGATATGTGTTGGTCTCATTCATTCGGTCTCTGCAATCTTTCTTGAGATGACAAACTTTATGAAAATGTAAGCATGCCATTCCGGGGTTAGTTTGACCTCTAGACTTTCTAGTCCACTATCTCATATAGTTTGAATCAATGTGACCATATCTTCCACATGTTATACAATTTCTCCAAGTGTTGTAATCCCATACATACTGGTTACCGACTCTCTTTGGTTGATATGGAGTTTCTTGACCTTTAGGCTTCCATGCTTGCCTTTTCTTTTTCTAGCATTCAAGAGTTGTGTGCCCATTCATTTTGCAAGTAGGAAAATATTTGTCCATGTAGATTTCCTTCTTTGGTTGTTTCATTTCAGACTTACATTCATATGCTTAATGTCCTTTCTTGTAACATTTATAACAAAATCCTATGAATGAAGATGTAGATTTACGAATACCTTTCATTTTTCCTCTGCATACATTTGATGTATGGCCTTTCTTTCCCTAGTGACTGCATGTAAGCCTTCTTGGTCTTGAATTTGTATAGACATTATTTGGATCAGTTTGATTTGATGATTCTCCATTCTTGGTAAAACCTAGAATAGTATTGTTGTTGACTATTAGTTGTCCTTCAAGAAAATCATCCATTATTTTATTGGTTTCTTGATAATTTCATTATGTTGTTGCTGAATTCGTATTTCATGTTTCAAATTTTCATTCTCATCCCTTAGCTCACTGATAGCTTCTATTCTTTGAATGAGTTCAACATTTATTCTATTTGCCTCTTGACTCATAAGAATAATCTGATTTGTTATCTCATGGTGATCATCTGAAAGTGTTTGTATTTTAGACTCTTTTTCTTGAAGCTTTTCTATAATCTTTCTTCTATCATCTATAACTAGTGTTCTTTCTTTCTCAACTTGTCTAGCATTATTCATGACATCAATCATCCTTACCATCTGTGTCTCTTGACCGATTAGCAGAGATTTAACTTGTCCAGCTAGATGTTGATTGATTTCATTTAGGCTTGTGATGCTTTCTTCTGATGTATCTGATGCTTTTCTTGTACTTGATCCTAAACACTCAAATAAATCAGGTATCTCTCCCTTGTGATAATCTATCTCATTACAACGAGATGCCATAATCTTTCTTTCATCTAACAGTTGTCTCATGTTGATTCTAGCTTCTTTATACTGTTCATAGAACATCTGAATTTCTAGCTTCTTATTTTCAATATTATTATCAATTCTGTACTTGTGCATTGTATGATCTTTGCTCTTAAGACTTTAATCTTTTCCAAAGAAGAAACTTAGCTCTAATACCAACTGTTGGAATTAATGGGAAGTGTGTACTGAGAGGGGAGGGGTGAATCAATACTTCTAATACAATTGTATCCTTTAATCAATTAACCTTTGTGTAATCAATTGTGTATCCAATCAATCTGATCTATACTATCTTGATGTGAGTTATATCAATTCATAACATTAACATACATGAATTTTTAATGGTGAGCGGTCCCATGAATTTTAGAATTTTAGGCTCCAAAATTTAAGGAAAATCTTTCTATTTTTTGGGGGGAATTTATTTGGTTTTGGTGAGAATAAAATGTGCACATCTTTGACATATGGCAAAATTTATTGGTGCACTACAAATTTTACAGTGGTAGCAGGAAGAAAGTACTTGATTAGTGTCTCCATTTATTGCTACACTGCAAATTTTACAATAGCAATACTCTTGGAAACTCCTTCGATCACTGTTCCAAGAAAACACCATCAAATGGATCAAACAATGTCTAATCCCTTACCCATTTCTAAGACTAACAAATTTAGCACCCATAAATGCCAAAAATGGCAGAGTGCATAGTAGAATTCTCTATTTTTTTTTTCAAAAAGGAAATTCAAATACAAACTATTTTATTGTTGCTACTTTCAAAGTATTAAGTCTAAATTTTAATAGCATTTGTAACCCAAAAGCTATGTAGGAAATAGGAAATAATGGGAGTTCACTACTATTGACAACAATTTTATTTTGTTGATGATATCTTAATCTACTTTGCATTCTTTGAACAATATTGAAAGAATATTTATATTATTAGTTATTAAATGGTAAACTATGGAAGATTATGGAGCTAACAAAAGTAATCAATACATTATAATGCATTAAAAAATCCTTAAACTAGTAGTGAAACTAAAGAAACTAATTGATTGTAAACTAAATATCTAATAGTTTAAGAAACTTATTGAAGGTGTAAATTACATGAAGATTAGTGTAGAGTTATCTACACTGAGAAGATTAGGTAGAAATTTTAAGAGAAATGACACGCACAATGAGAGTTAAATGGGGGAAGCAAGGATGGATAAATTGGCACTCATCTTGCATGCTTTACATCCTGAAGCTTCACTATTGCATTTCAAGTGATTTTTTCAATTTTAATTTTAAGCTACTAGTATATGAGTTCATGCCCAATGATAGCGTGTTATATAATCTAGATGAAAATCTATTATTCTCTAATGTCACATCCATTATCAATTTTCTTTTGGTATACCTTGTGGGATATGAAATACAACAACAATTTTCTAGATGGGGATTTTGGGGCTAAAATTTTAAACTTTTGCCTATCTAAAGAGATAAACATCTTGGGCAATGAAGATTGGACCAGACAATTGTGTTGTTTTCCAAGATAATTTTAGTGCTGGTGATGTTACTCTGGAGAGGATGGGGACATCCTGGATTGGATACACAAGAGAATTTTGATGGGCGGGGAAGACATGACAGTGTTTGATGATCGCATGGTTGTTTTACATTTGGGATTGGTTTGCACTAATGAGAAAAGTCATGGAGAGATTAGTAACATGCGGTGGAGATAAGTGCAAGGAGACTTTTCAACATCTCAAAAGGATTTAGAGTACCCATTTTGATAGCGACAATAAAGTGGTTTACTCTCTAGAAATAGACTTGTAGAAAATTGTCCACATAATTTTGGGGGCTTGTAACCTCGAGCCAAAAGATAGCATTGGCCCACAATAAAGTGACCCCCTTGTTCTAGACTTGATGATGGTAGTTTGAATATGAAACAGTAGTTAGGACCCAAAACAAAGTGAGTGGGTTCATCTTTGTCCCACAACATGTTTAATGGGTGCTCGCAAGTTTTTGGACCTCTCACTTCTTTGGAAAGAACTTTTCCAAGGTTGTTAGTTCAAACCCTCTCATAGTCTCGAGATTGTGTATTCTGAGGAAGGTATGGCTATTAAAATAAAGGATCACTCCTTGGACCAATCTTTACTATGGTGCGTAAGTCTCTAGCTACAAGGTTTTGAAATGGATATAAAATAGGGTAGGGCTCTAATTATGCACTCTAGAGCTCCAACCTACTCCTATACAACCTAATTTCATTAGAGGGGTCAACACTTGATTCAAATTCAAGCTAATAGATATAGGGAAGAGTTAAATGAAAAGTGGTTTAGGAGGTTACTCTCCCTTTATTGAATTTTTAATTAATTTTCTAGTATAATACAATAAGGCTAAGTAAGAGACATGAAAATTGAACAAGAACCAGCTGGAAGAAAGAGATATAGGTCTGACAAAGAAATTTAAAACATAGATGTGGAAAGGAGAATAAAAGAAGAACCTATCACTGAAACTCTAGCTCAAAATTGTAGGACTAATTCTCTTAGTGACATTGGACTTAAGAGACCCAAAAATGATATTGTCTATGTATTTCAAAACCAGAATGTCCCTCTTACACATCTTTTGAAAAATGTCTAAACAAATATGACACTAAATCAATAAGTGCAAACTATGTGTGAAATACAAAAGCATCCCAATCTTTGTTTTATATTATGGATCTTCTTGTTTTTGTCCACCTTGTTCAGATTTACATTAATTCACCTCTAGATTTGTGAACCTGCACACAAGAGAGGAAACATGGTGTTTGTGTCCCACTTTTTTGAACATCCTATTTTTTGTTGAAATTACACATTTTTAATAAATTATGTTTGCTTACACCTTGAGAGACCCCATTTGAAGGATTAAATTGAAAATGGTTAGATGAAAGCCTCTTGGATCAAACTCTCTTTGGTATAATCTCTCTACTCTGCAATCACACCTATAATCGAATCTCCTTTTCACCCATCAAAATGCTGACAAAAATCACATTGACATTAAGTTTTTGTGGGATAAAATGAATTAATTTGACAAACCCAAATACAGGATGATAGTACTTGGAGAAAGATTTCCAATTTTTATATATATTGTAAATTATGACTTTGGTTTTTAAGTTTTACTAAACATGGGTTATCTGACCATTTAGCAACTTATTTGTTCGATTCTTTTGGAAAAATAGTAAATTACAAAAAAAAATTTATAGAAAATATCTAGGAAATAGGTATTTCTATTACCTTTCTATCAAAAAAATAAAAAATTAATTTTTATATATACAGATCAACTTAGAGCAATCCAAATGAACCTATGTCCAAATTATAGTTAATGTCACTTTAGGACTCAATAAACTATAAAATATGCAGCCAAATTGAATGAAACCAATTGGATTCTCTCGATATTAGTCTTACAAACCTAACTTCAAAATAATTACATTCTTATCAATTTTATAAAAAAAGTTATGTTGATCAAAGTGAATGTCACTCCTGAAAAATGTTGATTTTTCAAACAAACCAATTTTTGAAGGAGAAGAAAAAATGGATAGAAATAAATTCTAATTAAAAAAAAAAACTATCTTTAGAAACTAGAAACAAAATTATAAAAGTCACTAGTTTACATCATCTTCAAATTCTTAATGTTTATTCAACAATAGGTGTCTGAAAATAGATTTGTTTTTGTCAGAATATTTGTTTTCGTGTGAAAGTTGGCCAAAAAGTGGGACACAGTATTATGAGATCACTACCTACAACAATAATGTCTGAAATGGTTCTCACATTTGAAGTAATGAGTGATGAATCACAATTATATACCTTCTCCAACGAATTCTCCTTGTCTAGAAGCTTTCATTCAAAAGGAACTTGATGTGATAAAGGAAGCTCTTAGATGTCTTCATAATGGGAGGAACATAAGAACTTGATAAATGTGGCAATGCAAATGAGGAGGAGAAGGCCTCCATCTATACTAAACTTCAAAGAAGTGTGTGAAAACCCAAAAGTAGGCTGAATTGGATAAGTTTTCCCACTCACCAAATTATAGTTAATTCCACTTCAGGACTCAATAAACTATAAAATATGCAGCCAAATTGAATGAAACCAATTGGATTCTCTCGATATTCGTCTTACAAACCTAACTTCAAAATAATTACATTCTTATCAATTTTATAAAAAAATTTATGTTGATCAAAGTGAATGTCACTCCTGAAAAATGTTGATTTTTTAAACAAACCAATTTTTGGAGAAGAAAAAATGGATAGAAATAAATTCTAATTTTAAAAAAAAAAACTGTCTTTAGAAACTAGAAACAAAATTATAAAAGTCACTAGTTTACATCATCTTCAAATTCTTAATGTTTTTTCTGCAATAGGTGTCTGAAAATGGAGTTGTTTTTTTTAGAATGTTTTTTTTAGTGTGAAAGTTGTCCAAAAAGTGGGACACATTATTATGAGATCACTACCTACAACAATAATGTCTGAAATGGTCCTCACATTTGAAGTAATGAGTGATGAATCACAATGATATACCTTCTCCAATGAATTCTCCTTGTCTAGAAGATTTCATTCAAAAGGAACTTGATGTGATAAAGGAACCTCTTGGATGTCTTCACTAATGGGAGGAACATAAGAACTTGATAAATGTGGAAATGCAAATGAGGAGGAGAAGGCCTCCATCTATATTGAACTTCAAATAAGTGTGTGAAAACCTAAAAGTAGGCTGAATTGGATAAGTTTTCCCACTCACCAAAATCTAACCAATGAAATGTTTGAAATTGGGTCCCTTTTGACTTGACATTAGGGCTTATTGCCATGATCCCGAGTCTAGGGTTACTTTGTTGTATAGTTCCATAGTTCACTAGGACTAGAGAATTAGGCACCCTACTCCAATCCGAGAGAGATAGATCGAGGTTGGAGGAACTCGAAGAAAAATATGCACATGAAATTAGGCTCTAGGATGAGTAGGATTAGACAAATTAGAGGGCACAAAATTAGGAGCAATAAAGTAAGGGCTAGGAGAGCATATAAATATATGAGGATGCATTTTAGGACACTATTTCTAGCCCCCTCTTTAGTAGGAGTATAAAAACACGCTCATATTCTCAATAAAGTATAGGATATTATCAAAAAAATTTCAATAAGACATAATAGGAAAAAGGAAATAAAAAGTTCCCAAGAGAATTTAGATATAATATATCTCAAATACTATAGAAAAGGGATAAAATATGATAAAAAAAAATTGTTACTAGCACATGGAGAATGCAAGAGGGAAGAAGAAAAGAACACATTTTTTATTGAGCTAGTAAGATGTTACTCACTATAATCGCAATGATATACCTTCTCCAATGAATTCTCCTCTGTTGGAATAATGATACATTTGGCATCAGTGAATGCACTTAGTGAAAACACTTATTCGGTTTTGAATGCTTACCGAGCTCATCACTCAGCCCATAGGCTATACCGAGCATTCAGTAAAGATCACAGATCAAACAGTTCAAACCGAGTAGTAAGGTAGTCACCGAGCATATGAGAAAAACAACAGTTACCAAGCAGATGGTAGTCACCGAGTCATCAGTTGAAGATAACCAAGAAGTCAGTTACTACCGAGTCACCAGTGGTTACCGAGTGACAATGTATCTACCGAGTCACCACAGCTACCGAGTTCCAAGCTACACTTCGGGACTAGTATGGACTGAGCTTCTACTCTTACCGAAAGCATGACGATGCTGAGTACAGTAGTGGATGCCGAGTATCAGAAGATCACCGAGCCAGCTTGAAAAACCTAGCTTCTACCGACTCAGTAATATTTTGTTCACCTATGTAAGGCCGACTTAGAAATAAGTTTATGTTATTAATTTGTATGAGGCCGACCTTGTAACATGTAAATTGTAATTATGAAAGGTATATATATGTAATGTATTGTACCATCTGATGTATGGAAGTAATGTGAAAAATG
>MU225336.1:599766-625620 GCA_018584345.1 Thuja plicata | reverse complement strand
TATATATATATATGGTTCTTATTATTTTATTAGCCAAGCCTACATGATGGTGATTCTAGATTATTCATGAGTTCCTCAATTTCAAAGTACTTCAATTTTTTCCTTAGTTATCTAAAATAAATAATAAGCAAGGACTACAATCGCCAAAAAACTTTAAAGTATGTTTAGGATTAATCAAGCATTTGATTCACTATCAATGAAATGCCAATATCTTGATGGGGCATTTGCAGGTAACTTTGACTACTCAAAGTTGAGTGCCTAATGAGGTGGGGAAAAGAATAAAGAAAATCTTATCTTAAGGGTGCATGGATGGTCATGTTGTTAAGTCTCTAACCCTCCCAAGTTGAAAAAGGTAGTTGTTTTAGGCGGTAACCAATGTAAGTCAAGATAGAACATCCTATTTAAAATTTAAATATGATTGTTGATTAATGTAGGAAAGTCTAGGATCAATTTATTGACCATCATTTGATTAGCTAATTAGTCAAAATATAGTCTTTGATTGATCTAAAATCCACACAGTCACTGCCAAAATAAATAAGCATCGTAATTTTTTTGGTCGTACATCTTGTCAAATAGTCCTTTCTATAAGATACCTGAGTGGGTCTAATTCTGGATATTAGGTAAATGTGGTGGATATGGATGTAATCTTAGAGATTACGTGAAGTGTCTAAAATAATGTCTAGGGATGATTTTTTCATAGCTATGTAGTGGATTCAATATACAACCAATATTTGATTGACATTCTTTGATTTGACCAAAGTCCTTCTAACAAGACCCATCCTAGTCAAACATAGTACTTTTCTTGAGGAGATAAGAAAATGGATAACATTTATTAGCTAGTTGTGCAATAAACCTATGGATAGCCTAAATATTTCCTTAGAGGCTATAGAGTTTCTAAATATTTATCAATGGAGATACTTTTACATAATCATTATAATTTTTTTGGCATCTATCTCTATGATATCCCTAAAGATTATGAATCATGGTATCTTATGCAATGTGGCTCCAAAGAATTATTTCTTGAATTTGAGGAATATGTTGTATTCTTGTAGCAATAAAAAGGTTCCTTGGAGGACATACACATGACATGTAGGCATTCATCTTATCCTTTTTATTTACTCGAGATGACATCTACATAATAATCCATGGTTTTATGTATCATTTCATGGAATATTACTATCATAGAGCTCTTGGATAGGTATCTACCATATTTTTTAACATAAATGTCATGACCTGATGGAAGTGCTCCAAGGTGTGCTCACACAAGTTACTAAGGAATTACATTGGCCAATCTTATTAGGATCCTAATCCCTCTTCTAGGATCTCAATAGCCTCAATAATCCAAGCTTAAGACTACCCTAACTCCACTCGAAGAGTTAGTCTTTTTGTGTTTAAGCTTGAAGGACAACTATCACTAGTTTTGTCTCAATGCTTCACTCTTTCTTGAAGGACTCCAAGAAAAAATCAATCATAACACATTTACCAATGCTACAAGGGTCATGTACACCATTTTAACACTCATTCTACATCCTTTTCACTCCAATGGACTAGGTCTTCAATCCCAATTCAATCAAGTTCCAAATTTAGTCTTTATCGGACCCTATTAGGCCTAATTGACTAATTATCCCCATCCAGAGGATTTTTCTAGATTTCTTCGCAAAAATTACAAACAACCCCAAAAACTAACCTAGGATCATGATACCCTTTTCGAAGAAAAAAAATATTTTCAAGGTCTTGGGCTTGTAAGTCATCTGTACACCAGTGTCTTGAAATGTAGGGCTAATAGGGCTTTTTGGGTTCCTAAAATGCAATTGGCTGATTTATATCTAGAAATCTATCTAAATGGATTGGTCAAGCTCTTATCTCTCATCTAGGAATCTACGGAATCCTAATGACTCCAAAACTACCCTTGCTTCTATATTCAACTTTCTCTCTTCCATACACCTAACTGGACAGTCATGGCTCGCCAAGGGTATGGCTTCTAAAATAGAAATCACTTCTCTAGGCCTCCTAATTGAATATATACAATATACATGGGATTTCCTAACATATTCATCTACCTTTTGTATTTTCCCACTATTGGATTCTATGGGGGAGCCATGAAACAAAAATTCTCCTAAACTTGATCAATAAACACTCTAAATCCTAATCAATTTTCTAAGACTATCAACTCAACTCTAATATACTTGCTCACTGAATGAAAAGATCTTTCATATACACCTACTTCATGGATCCAACACTAGATTCAGCCTTTCAATATATTAACACACCATTAACATTCAAACAAGTCGACTGTACTATAAAACTAGAACACTCTGCTTTCATTCACTTCAAAAACTTGCATACAATCTCTGTTGCAAAGTGACAATGCAAGCAATTGTTATTTTGTCATTGTTGTCAAACCTTTGTTGGTGAGACTATTGTTATCTATTTGAGTATCATATCTATTGTTGATGGAGAAGATTTAACAAGAAGACCAAGTGAATGGTTGAGTTAAGGCAAATAAAAGGGTACTTGATCATTTGTCACTCTAGCAAAGTAATTAGTTGTTTATCTTTCAAAGACAGTTTTTCTAGCTGTTCCATGCCAAGCAAAGTTGCTTGTGCCGAGAAAAGTTGCTTATGCCAAGTAAATTTGTTCGTGATGACCAAATTTGTTCAAAGCTGAGCACCATTGAAGTTGTCGAGTGAAAACAGTGATGTTGGCCGACTTACAGAGATTTGATTAATGATGAGATTTGAGATCTCTAGCCGACTTAGTTAATTTTATTGGGATATGTAATGTTAATTAAAGATTGATCCATGTCATTTAATGTATGGGTAATTGTAATTAATGCATGGTTTCAATATTTAATTAGAGACTACTTTGGAGAAGTAAATGAATGCAAAGATGGAATGATCCATTGGATTTGACCTAACCTAAGATCTATGATATTGTTTAAGTGGAAAAAGATTTATCTACCCTAAAATAGAGAGGTATATGATAACCTCAAGGGGTTATTCATTGTGTATGCTGAAGTGCTGCTGAATGAAAAGTGAATGCAAAAGAGTTGCATAGTTGATTTACTGTTTAGCATAATCTGGCAGAGAAGGCTAAATAATGAAGCATAGAGTTGCATGTGTGATTGCTTGACAGATTTCCAAGCAGATTAGAAGGTTGAAATGACAATGCAAGCTATCCAGTAAGTTAACATCAGAGCTGTAATTGGATCTAAATTTGCAAAGTAAGTTGTATGTACCAGATCACAACTGCTGATTACTTTCTAACCATTGTATCAGTTAAATCCTTTAACAAGGTTTACATAACAGTCATTTGTATAAATCCTCTAACAATGTGACATTCAGGTGGAATGTTCTAAGTCCTCTAACAAGGCCAGTCCTGACAAGGTGATTAAATCCTTTAACCAGGTCACACCTAGCAGTGTATTATTGTAACCTTTAACAGGGTTGGCTCCTTAAAGGGCATCACTTTAGAAGAGTGAATACTTGGTAGCATGTTACTGGTGGATTTTCCCATATTGGGTTTCCACGTTAAATACTTGTGTCAACTTGTGTGAATGCTTATGGTTTTCTTTACTATTATGTTTTTACAAGTTAATTTCAATTGACAGTAAACTGCATGATTAAAGTTGTTTACTTATGCTACTGCTGCCGAGTAGATCTGATAAAAGAAATTTTTATTTTACTACATCTAGACCTAAGGATAACTAATTCACCCCTCCCCTCTCAGTTATTCTAAATTTATTTTAACAATTGGTATCAGAGCTTTGGTCTCCTGAAAACAGTTTGAAGGTACTTGGAGCGAAAAGATCAAGATGTATAAGAAGGAGGTTCCTAAGTTGAACAAAGATAACTTCCCTGCATGACAGAGTTTGATGAAACTGCATTTGTCTAGTATTGGAGATGATGCTAAGAGACTTATTGAACATGACTATGTGTCACCTACTTCTCCTCTCACAGCTGCTCAACTAAAAGAAAAGCAAGAGCACAATCAAGCAATGTTGGAGATCGCCTCCTCATTGTGCTATTCAGAATTTTATGATATAAAGAGTTGAACAAATGCAAAATAAATGTGGGATAAACTTGCAACTGTCTATGGGGGAGACACTAATGTGTTGAGAGCTAACTTAGAAAGTCTAAGAGGTAAGTTTGATGAAATGAAAATGCAAGAAGGTGAAAATGGTGTTCAGTACTATGGTAGAGTAAAAGAAGTTGTAAATGCCATTAGAGGGGCTAATGGAACAATTAATGAGAACACCATTATGAGCAAGGTATTGATAACTTTACTTCCTATATATGCTATTAGAGTTTCTGCGATTCAAGAATTGAGATGTACTCCTAACAATAATCTGAATCTGGAAAATTTGATAGGCAGACTCACTGCATTTGAAATGTAAAATTATGATACTATAATCCACAAGGGATTGATTCTGCTTTTAGATCATAGCTAGTTCTCAACAAATCAAAGAAAGGAAAGAAACATGTGGACAGTGATAGTGACACTTCTGATGATGATCTTGAAGAACTTGAAGCACTCATGGCAAAAAGACTATCCAGAGGAAAAGGAAAATACAGAGGTAAACTCCCTATCATTTGTTTTTCATGCAACAAAGTTGGTCATATAGCTGCTAGATGTCCTGACAAGAATGAGAAGGATGAAAGAAGGGACAAAAAATACAAGGAATACAAAGACAGAAAGGATGATCGAGACTTCAAGAAATATAAGGACTACACAGAAAAAGGTAAGAAATCTTGTTATATTGCTGAAGAAGCTTCTGACAATAACATTGATAATTCTGATGACAATGATATAGAATTTGTTTATGTTGCAATGAAAGAAGATTCTGATGATGATGAGAAACTACACTAATCTCTTATATGAGCTAAAATGATCATTGGATCATTGACAGTGGTTGTTCCCATCATATGACTTGTGACAAAGATAAGTTTGAAACCCTAAACCAATGTAAAGGAGGATATGTAAAATTTGGTAATGATGGACCATGTCTTATCAAAGGTAATGGATTGATTAACCTAACTGAAAAAATTAGATGTGATGACACGTATTGGGTTGATGATCTTAAATATAATTTGTTGAGTGTTGCACAACTGAACACTGTTGGTTACAAAGTTGAATTCCATCACAAAAAAGCTAAGATCTATGACTCTACTGGAGAACTTGTTGGAAGTGGTGATCAAACCAAAGGTAACTTATTTTATCTAGATTTATCTGAAGAAACATGTTTGTTTGCACAATACAATGATGTTTGGTTATGGCATAAGAGATTGTGTCATGTGAACTTTGATAACTTGGTAAGCATAAGGGAACTGAAAAAGGTTAGAGGGCTACCTAAGTTAAAGAAACCAGAGAATACTATGTGTAAACAATTTCAACTAGGAAAGATGACTAATTCTAGTTTCAAGAGTAAAACATGTGTATCAGAGGAAATTTTGGAATTGGTCCATACTGATCTCTATGGTCCCATTGGAGAAAGAAGCTATTGTGGTGTCAGTTTTTTTATTCTATTTGTTGATGATTATTCAAGAATGATGACTCTAATGTTTCTCAAAGAAAAACCTGATGCATTCCAATTATTCAAATGGTACCTAGCTAAATTTGAAAAGGAAATAGGAAAATATTTGAAATTCTTAAGATTTGACAGAGGTGGAGAATTTATTTCTAATGAGTTTAATAGGTTTTGCAATGACCTAGGCATAAAGAGATAGATGTCTGCACCCAGGACTCCTTGACAAAATGGTAATTACTGAACGAAGAAACAGATCTATCATGGACTGTGCTAGGACACTAATAATGGAGAAAAATGTTGCACAAAAATACTAGAAAGAAGCTGTAAGTACTACAGTCTATATATTGAATAGAGTTCAAGTGAAGAAAGTTACAAATGCTACACCTTATGAACTTTGGTATGGTTATGCACCTAGTGTAAAGTATTTTAAAGTATTTGGAAGCAAATGTTTTATACTGAAAGACAATAGAAAAGGAAAACTAGATGCTAAAGGAGAAGAAGGCATATTCCTTGGTTATTCAATGAAAAGAAAAGCATACAAATGTCTGAATTCTAATACTAACAAAATTGTTGAAAGTGCAAATGTAAGAATTAATGAGTTTGCAGAAAGAAATAAAGTTGAAAGAACACAAGAGCCTGAAAGCTACAAATCATTCACATATCTAATGACGAATATTTTAATTCACTACCTGAGACTACTACTGAGAAATATCATGCACCTGCCGAGTCACAGAGTGGAGTTTTCGAGCAACTGGAAGTGAAAGTTGAGCTATCTAATGGAGATGCTGAGTCACAAAATCAACTAGAATTGAATACTGACAATGAACCCAAAGCAAGGGCTGAGCCTACTATATAAAAATATGTGAGAATAAATCATAATTTTGATCAAATTATTGATCAAAAGATTTTTTTGTTATGACAAGAAGTAAGTTGAAAAATGACACATGTCTGTTATGTGAATTTGAGCCCAAAACAGTGAAAGATGCTTTAGATAATGAAGATTGGATACAAGCAATGAATGAGGAAATTGAACAAATTGAGAAGAACAAAACATGGACACTTGTACCTAGGCTGAAGGACAAAAATGTAATTGGCACAAAGTGGGTATTCAGGAACAAGCTGAATGAACATGGAGATGTGACAAGAAACAAAGCTAGATTGGTATACAAGGGTTATGCACAGGAGGAAGGAATTGACTATGGTGAAACCTTCACCCCAATTGCTAGATTGGAAGGTGTCAGAACCTTACTTGCATATGCAACCTATAAAGGATTCAAATTATATCAGATGGATGTGAAATCTGCATTTCTCAATGGTATCTTGGAAGAAGAAGTATATATCGAGCAAGCTGATGGTTTTATAGATCCAAACAAAAGGGATATGGTTTGTAGATTTCCAAAGCACTATATGGATTGAAGCAAGTGCTAAGAGCATGGTATGAGAGATTGCACAATTATCTGATCAAGATTGGATTTGCAAGAGCAAATGACAAAAAAAACCTGCACTTAAAGACAAAGCAAAACAAAGGTACACTATTGGCTGAAATTTTTGTAGATGACATCATATTTAGTGGGCAAGATGTGTTATGTCAAAAATTTGCAACAGAGATGCAAACTGTGTTTGAGATGTCTATGTTTGGTGAAATAAAATCTTTGTTGGCTTACAAATTTATCAAATGAAGAATGGTCTCTATATTACTTAATCTAAATATATCAAAGAGATACTAACAACTTTTGGAATGGAAGAGTCCAAACTAGTAAGTACACCCATGGCTACTAGACAAAAGCTGACAAAAGATGATGACACAAAAGAAGTGAACCAAACACTCTACAGATCTATGATTGGAAAACTACAATATGTTGTACACAATAGACCTGATATTTCCCTAGCTGTTGGGATTGTTGCAAGATTTTCTGCTAATCCCAAATAAACTCACATGATGGTAGTAAAAAGGATTCTAAGATATTTAAAAGGAACTGATGACTATGGTCTATACTACAACAAGAATGACAAGTTTGAACTTAGAGTTTACACTGATTCTAATTGGGCTGGAAATGTTGATGACAGGAAAAGCACTACTGGTGGAGCATTTCTTTTAGGAAAGAGATTGATCTCCTGGACAAGCAAAAAACAGAACTACACCTCACAATCTATAGCTGAAGCCGAGTATGTGGCAGCAACAGTTAACTGTTCTAACATTGTGTGGTTGAAGATACTACTGAAAGGTATGAAGGAAGAAATCACTGAGCCAATTGTCATATATTGTGATAACACGAGTTCTATTAATATTTCTAAAAATCATATGATGCACTAAAAAACAAAGCATATAGCTATCAAGTATCATTACTTGAGGGAACTAGTTCAAAACAAAGAAGTGAGATTGGATTATGTGAACACTAAAGAACAATTAGCAGACATATTCAATAAAGCACTACCCAAGGATGCTCATGAGTATCTAAGAGGTAAATTGGGGGTGATTCCCCTAACTAAGGCTAAATAAGTTTTGTATGGTACTGTTGCATCAAATGTTACATTCATAATATTTGACACATTGATGCACAATAAGTCACACTTTAGGATGCTAGCTAAAGTTGTGAAGATGAACAAGGACAAAAAATAAAATCAGTCATAATCAAAGATGACAGGATCAACATGATACTAAAGATGTACATGATAAATATTTTGATGTCTTTGCAATTGTTGTCAAAGAGGGAGAGATTACCTATAAAGTGGAAGAAGTTGAGGGAGAGATTACTATTGAACATATTGAAGTGATTATCTACTCAGAGGGAGTCTACAGACGATTAGACATAGATGATTACAGTGTGATTAGACACAGAGGGAGAAATTTTTCTTATAGATAAGAATCAGAATGAAGCTAAAGACATTAATGAAGATTCATTCATATCAAGGAACACAGATGAATTTTTTTGGATTGGTTGGTAACTATGCTTGTTAAATCATTGTTTTAATATTTTGTGTTGCCATCAATGCCAAAGAGGGAGATTGTTGGAAAGTGACAATGCAAGCAATTGTTATTTTGTCATTATTGTCAAACCTTTGTTGGTGAGAATATTGTTATCTGTTTGAGTACCATATCTATTGTTGATGGAGAAGATTTAACAAGAAGACTAAGTGAATGGTTGAGTTAAGGCAAATAAAAGGGTACTTGATCAATTGGCACTCTGGCAAAGTAATTAGTTGTTTATCTCTTAAAGATATTTTTTCTGGCTATTCCATGCCGAGAAAAGTTGCTTGTGCCAAGAAAAATTGCATATGCTGATTAAATTTGTTCATGACGAGAAAAGTTGTTCAAAGCCGAGCACCATTGAAGTTGCCGAGTGGAAACAGTGATGTTGGTCGACTTACAGAAATTTGATTAATGATGAGATTTGAGATCTCTGGCTGACTTAGTTAATTTTATTGGGATATGTAATGTTAATTAAAGATTGATCCACATCATTTAATGTATGGGTAACCGTAATTAATGCATGGTTTCAAGATTTAATTAGAGACTACTTTGGTGAAGTAAATGAATGCAAAGATGGAATGATTCATTGGATCTGACCTAACCTAAGACCTATGATAACATTTAAGTGGAAAAAGATTTATCTGACCTAAAATAGAGAGGTATATGATAACCTCAAGGGGTTATTCATTGTGTATGGTGAAGTGCTGCTGAATGAAAATTGAATGCAAAAGAGTTGCATAGTTGATTTACTATTTAGCATAATCTTGAAGAGAAGGCTGAATACATAAGCATAGACTTGCATGTGTGATTGCTTGATGGATTTCCAAGCAGATCAGAAGGTTGAAATGACAATGTAGGCTATCCAGTAAGTTAACATCAGAGCTGTAATTGGATCTGAATTTTCAAAGTAAGTTGTATGTACCAGATCACAACTGCTGATTACTTTCTAACCATTGTATCAGTTAAATCCTTTAAAAAGGTTGACCTAACAGTCATTTGTATAAATCCTCTAACAAGGTGACATTCAGGTGGAATGTTATAAGTCCTCTAACAACACCACTCCTTACAGGGTGATTAAATCCTTTAACCAGGTCACACCTAGCAGTGTATTATGAAAACCTTTAACAGTGTTGGCTCCTCATAGGGCATCACTTCAGAAGAGTGAATACTTGGTAGCATGTTATTGGTGGTTTTTCCCATATTGGGTTTCCATGTTAAATACTTATGTCAACTTGTGTGAATGCTTATGGTTTTCTTTACTGTTATGTTTTTACAAGCTAATTTCAATTGACAGTAAACTGCATGATTAAAGTTGTTGACTTACATGCTATTGTTGCCAAGTAGATCTGATAAAAGAAAGTTTTATTTTACTACATCTAGACCTAAGGATAACTGATTCATCCCTCCCCTCTCAGTTACTCTAAATTCATTTTAACAATCTCCTCTAACTCGGGAAATGATCCACAAAGTATCTTAAGATGCCTCTCCCATATTTTTAGGCCTTCAGCATTGATTTCCCTTGTACAATGAAGGGAATCTAAAGTTTTTGAGTTTCATGTAACATTTGCAAAAATTGCAAATGTTGTCATGACAAATTTTGAGCATCTTTTGCATTTATGATGCCAACTAAATTTTAGGACATCTAACTCATATAAATCAATGAATTAACATCATTAAGGCATTTTTAGGCACTTTTCACACTTTTCTTAGTTCTAGGACACATTTAGACCACATTTCCCATTTTAGGCCTATCCTAAGGACTAATAATTTGAAAACAACCTAACCTAGACCAGATTAGATTTAACACTAACTACTAATCCATCTAGTCATACACACAACAAGACCTTGTAAGGTCAAAGAAAAAACATACTGACTTGGCTAGAGTTAGTTACAAACCAAAATTGACTAAGGCTTTAGGGATAGCATAGGTATTCCTGCACCATCCTCCCCAAATGAAAGGACTTCAATCCATCCTTGGATTGAGTAAGTTGGGATCCATGCCCAAATTTTTGAACTCTGACTCCTTTATCCAAGTTGCATGTACATCTATTTGTCCATGCCTTTTCACCAAGTGTTCTTTGTATTCCTTCTTTCTTGTCTTTTTGTAGATTCTAGAATCCAGTATTTGTTCTACCTTCTTGATTGGTGTATATGGAAAATTGAGTTCCTCCACCTCCTGTATGACTTTAGTCAAAATTTGATCTGGATCTCAGATTGGGCCTTTTTACAAGATTAAATCGGCTACATTAAACACCAGAGATAAACTCATATCCACTGGAAGTTCCACCTTGTATGCATTTGTGCCATATTTTGGAAGTATAGTACATGGGCCAATTATTATTATCTGAAGCTTATGTAACATTCCATTTTGTAACCTTGCATTGTTGAGATGGATCATCACCAAATCCCCAACTTGGAATTGGACATCTCTTTTCCTCTCATCTTGTTTTCTCTTTGTTTTCTTTGTATTTTCAATGTGTGTCTTCCTTAATATTTCATGTACTTCTTGCATAGAATGTGCAAAGTCATCTACTTAGCCACTTCCCTTGGCTCCATCCTTTACATCTCTGAGCTCAAATATGCCTCTTGGGTGAAGGACATAAACTATTTCAAAAGGACTCTTACCAGTAGTCATATTCACTGTGTCATTATAAGCATACTCTTCTTTCCAAATGAGTTAGTCCCAAACTTGACCATACTCTTTAGTTAAACATCTTAGGAGGTTACCCAGTGTGTGCTGAAAATGAGACACACTTATATGAGTCATTATATTAAAGATTTCTCAGGAATGAGGTCTCAAATGGTGACTCATAGCTCCCTATTCATGGAGTGCAAGGGTTTGTAATGGAGGCCCTCAGTTTAGACCTAGTTATGCCCATGAAAGTACACCAAAAAAATGAGAGATTCAAAAAGGAAGACCAAGAATTCTAGTCTCCATGATCATCAAATATGCATGCAATTAAGAGTGAAAGCTATTCTATATGATAACAATGCATGAAAGGAAATTACTCTATATAATAACAATGCATGAAAGGAAATATGCAAGGTTAATATGTGAAAGGAAATATGAATCTAAATTAACATGAATCTACTCTAAATGGAATGTCATGGATGCATGAGATAAGAAGACAAGAATAACAAGTTGCATGGTTCAAGCTCAAATGCTCAAACTCTCCAAAATCGCTCTTGAAACCTGTAGCATATCAATAACATAAAAGTGTCTCTGTTGATTATCCAAATGAGAAGGAGAGGTTTCATTTTAAAGAGAAATGGATGGTAGAGATTAAGAGGGTCTGTGCAGGATCATGGTATGCCAAAATGTGGCGATATGAAAAAAATGAGTTTTTCACTCGTCCAAAAGTGCAACCAAAATTTTGTTGACTTTTGAGTAGACCTGGGTGTCAGTACACTTGGCCAAGCCAAAAGCCAAAGATAAAGCATTATCGGATGTCCAATAATATTAGATGTCTGATATTATCGAAATTCTGATATTATCAGATGTCTGATATCTCCCACCCAAATTTGGGTTCAAGCTTTTCATTTTCATCTGGAATTTTTATTTTACTTTATGTATTACTATTATATTTATATTAATGTTATATTATAATATTTATATTAATATTATATTATTATATTAATATTAATATCATATTAATTATTTTACTATATTAGTATTATATTTATATTAATATATTAATATTAATATCATATTAATATTATATTTATATTGGGCTCTGCAACTAGGGCATAATCCCGCGCGCATACTCTGTTCCTGCTTAACCAGGTTGGGATCCATTAATGGCCTCCACCTCCCCGGTGTACGATGGTGGTATGTATATAGAGAGAAACTACACCCGAAAAAACAATGTTGGAAATAAAGGTTTTATTAAAAGCATTATTGTAGACCCTAGGAAAGATATTAGAGCCAAAGAAATCTCGGAGGCTAAGGCGGTTTGTCCAAGTACAGAGACCGAGGCCGGGGAGATTCTTGCAGAAGTGACCATGACATTGAAAACATGAGACCAGAGCATAGATGGAACCCAAAGATCCGAACCCCAGCAAAAGACCTTCAAACAAGCCATGCAGAATGAAAGGAAGCTCCCAGATGGCGCATGATTCATCTCCATGCTCACCTCCACCACAGAAACCACAACAAGAGTTGGAGGTAAGATTCCTTTGCCACCTAATTGCATCATTAAAGCTAATCCCCAAATGATGGTCGCAATTGATTATGAGAAATCTAGGCTTAAAGATACTGCGATTTTCTTTGTTGTCGTTAATGCATCTAATATACTGTCTAGGAATTACCTTAATGACTGGTTTCAAAGGATTTTTGGACAAAAACTAGGGTTTAAATTTTCATACTATAGGATGTTGCAAAAGGGATTGTTTTTAATGTTTTTTGTAGACCCTAAATCCCATAAAGCAATAGTCGACAAGCAGTTCTGGAAAGTGGGTCCTTATGAATTCAGAGCTCTTCCCTGGACTCTCGAGGCCTCACACAGTGAGGTACTAGCCCTATCTAGCTACCATTGGATCGTTATAAAGAACATCCCTCCCTATTTACTTAATCTTATTCCGCAAGCACTCGACCCCGTTGGTAATGTGATTCGGATTGATCAGTCCAACACCCTCATCCCATACACTAATGTTAGGATCCTCATCTCCCTCAGAATCAGGATAGAATTTCCTAAATCTCTGCATTTTGACCTTGGTGGATGCCCAATTATATGCCCGATCACCTTCCTAGGTGGGATGAACAATTGCTACCTCTGTAGGAAAGAGGGCCATAAGAAACAAGATTGCCCCATCCTGAAGAAACGGAACCCCACCCCTCTTACTGAACCCATTCCCCAGGCTGATAAACCCATGGAATTGACCGAGAGCCCGTCCATTTCAACCTCACAGGATCTAGCCCCTTCTACCTCCCTGAAATGTCTCGCACCCCAGATGGAACAGGGTATTGCTGACCCACCAGTAAAATCTACCACATACTAGAGGAATAATCTGTATGCTATCTCTGCAACACTGGACAAACTCAAAGGCCATTTTGAAGCCCAGACTACTCCACCCCCCTGACACTTACCCTAGAGGTCACCAAGGCCATAAAAAACCTATCTCCTACACATAACTTGGACTTTGGTCTTAACACAGTCACCATAACCCCAAGTCTGAAACATAGGACTAAGAATGCCTAGGAAATCACCTTGGAAAGAATTAAAAACAAGGTGGATAGAATAAGGGCCATCCCAAAACCTAAATGGAAGACATACTCGGTGCTTCCTCCAGATAAAAATGTTCCTAAGACCCAACCCTCCATTCTGGGTGCATTCGCTGACAAGATGGATAGCACTGTCATACCCTGCCGATCCTCACCCATTTCAGATGCACTAAATGCTCAACCATTTGTGACATATAAAAAGATAAGATCCATGCTTACAATGTGGCTGTTATCCCAGCTCCTCTCCCCCTCCATCCTCCCCCTAATATATGGAAATATAGACAAAAGAGCAGAAATAAAATAGTGCTATCCACCGTGACAGAGGGTGAAGTGAGTATGAAGACTAGACCCAAGGAAGACCTGGACCTGGAGGAAGGGGAGATTAAAAATGGCCATAAAGACCCCTATGATTCAGAGATAAGAAACTTTACCTTTGTCTTAGAATCGAGTAGTAAGAAGAAGGAAGATACTATGATGGAGAAGAAACCCCCCCAGGAAATAGAAGAAGGAACCAGTATCAAAAAGAGGAGAGGGAGACCCCCCCTTCTACATAGAAACCCCAAACCCTTCAAGAAAGCTAAGAAGGGCATCCCAGCATGCTTTAAGAGTTTTCAGACTCTTATGGACACAACCAAATAATTCACATCTCTAAACTGTGCTTCATGGAATGTCAGAGGGTTAGAGTCCTCTGATAGGAAATATGTTGTCAAAAGATTTGTACAGACACACAAAGAAGTGGATATCATCATGCTCCAAGAATTCAAAGTAATAGGTTTCTCATTAGATATTGCATTAAAATGTATTTGGAAAGATGCTACGACATTTTCCACTAAGCACCAGAGCGGCAAAGGAGGAGCCTCCATGCTGATTGGTCTCAGATGGAGAAAGTTGGTTCAAGAGTGAGTGGTATCACCCTACAATAGAGCAGTGTGGGTCTCGTTCAAAGATGGAGAACAAAACTTTGGTATCTACACAATATATGCCCCTAATGACCACCAGGAGAGGATGAACCTTTGGAATTGGGTCTCAGAATTAGAGGATATACCCTGGGTACTCTCTGGAGACCTCAATATGATAGAAAGAGCCCAAGACAAAAGTGGAGGGTAGAGTTTTGAATGGAAAGGAAATTAAATGATCTTCTAGAATAGGATGATCTCTAAAATCAATCTATTTGACCCCCTGTCTAGAAATAAAAGTGAATCGGAAGGGGTGTCGTTCACCTGGTCGAACATCTAGAGAGGTGACAGAAGAATATACTCCAGGCTAGACAGAATTTACCTAAACAAGAAACTCTTCAGTTGCCCACCTACCCCAAGAAAAAACTATGTCAAATTTATTCCCTATACCCTCTCAAACCATCACCCTATCTAGTCTTTCATACACCTTATCCCCTTCCCTAATGTCCCACCCCACTGCAAAGTGGGATTTGCCCTAAATTCCTCTCTACTCAAAGATGAAGTTGTACAAGATGATGTTAAAATGATAGCCTAGTACAATAAAGATATAGCGCAGCATGATAGTCAAGTGGAGAGATGGAGATAGACCACATACTCTTGGAGAAATATACTTAAAATCATGGGGAAAAAGAAAGCCAAAGATGGAAGGATGAAGGAGTTAAAGCTTGTAGGAGAGTTGCAAGCTGCAGAATTACAGATCCAAAATAACCCCATAGACCTTGGGCTTCTGGACAAGGTGGTGGGATGCAGAGACTCCCTTAGGAGACTCCAACATCATAAGAGAAAAGGTGCTAAAGTGAGGGCCAGAGCTAACTGGATCATTCTGGGAGATAAAGGCTCCAAATTCTTCTTCCAGACCCTTAAAAAGAAGGAGATCAGAGACAGGATCACCTGTATCTTGGAACAAGGAAATAACATCAAAGATCAAGATGAGATCAATACCTGATAAGTGGAGTCTTGTTCATCTTTTCCATGAAGAAAAGTGGCCTTTGTTCAACTTGGGCACATCTCGTCTGTTCATCTTGTGATCATTAGCTTGAGTTGTTAAACTCCCTTTCTAAGCACACAATTTTTGATACCAATTGTTAGTAATAACTGAGAAGGGGGGGGTGAATTAGTGGCCTCAAAAATTAATCCTTAAATAAACCCTTCAAACTTAGTACCAAAAATTATACCTCTAGTTATCTTTAGTCCTACAAGATGAATGCCTTCAAATACTTATATCAAATTTCTACTTGTAAGAATGCTTTGTAAAACCTTCTTCTGCATGTTTTCCAATAAGAAGTATTCCTATTTACCGAAACACAGTAAATAAATAGTGTATACCGATCTATCCAGAATAACTTATGTGAAATGCAAAACAGTAAAGTAATGAAACATAAACACATAACACATGGATTTTTAATGTGGAAACCCTGTTAAGGGAAAAACCACTGGGACCGGTACCCCAATTTTTCACTCTTCTGAAGTGAGCTCAGTTAAGAGCCAACCCTGTTAAAGGTTACAAACACACTATTAGGTTTGACCTTGTTAGAGGATTTAAAAGATAGTTTGTCACTTAGTATGTGGCATCTAACGGTACCATCCTTGATCAAATAGTCACTTGGCCTGTCAATAGGTATCAGGCATATCCAATGCTACTTTCTATGATCAAACTTTATTATACTCCTTGGGATGTATCTCAATTACAAAATACTTTTAAGTCCTACTCGGTTAAGAGACTTGATGCTTCAATGGTTAAACTGAAATAGTAAATTGATCTATTCACACATACAACTTGAATTGTGAATTTTCATATCCATTGTAAGTGCATTACCTCTCTGATCAATACAATTAATTCAATACATTTTCTCCACACTGTTATTCTTTGTGATGTTGTTTCAGTGTTCATCGATGTCTACAGAATCTAGCTCATTCCTCAACTTTATGATCAGGTCTGAATGAAAACTTTCTTCTCCTTCAGAATCTCTTCAACATCTACTCTCTATTCACTCCCCTTCACCACTCTTGTAATGAATTAGGTTGTCTCTTTATAGACATGATTTCACTGTTTCTTGGCTTTCTTGATCTTGGCATGATCCATAATTCTTTCCAATTAGATTTAAAGAAAAACTCTAGTTTTATGTCATAGAGATCTTCTTGCCAACTAGACAAAGCAGCTTTAAATCCTTTACTTATTTCTGACTTTATCTTGTTGATTAAAGCAATTATAAGTGTTAGTTAAGTCTATTTTTAGCTCTTGACAACTAAGAAATTTGTCATTTCTGAACTCTCTATTTTGTTGGTCAATAATTGAGTTAGTTATCGGTGATAACTAATTGTTCCATCGGTGTGAATTCAGCTGGCTTTGGGATCTCCGTCTGTTGGGAAACACTGTAATTTTTTCTGTCAGGTTACACTGAGCTTTGCTTGTTAGGCACCACTATGACTTTTCTCATCGATAATACAATCACTTTGTGAATACTTGACTTATATTCATTACTGATAGCATAGCCTTTGTTTTCATTGGTTCTTTGAAGTCTTTGGTAGTATTTCCATGACCATATAGATTATATCAAGTTGACATCAATGAAGTACAATACATTAACTGATTTAATGCCTTGCATGATCATCAACTTAAAATCTTCAAACATTCAATCAGTTATTATTCATCAGATTCCTCCAATGTCTCTGTAAATCCCTATGTATTTCCAAAGGAAAGTCATTGCATGAAGGAGGACGGTTGGGAAATGGTTTCAAGATCTCATTGTTCTCATAATTGTTTTTTGAAACCCTCGAATGTTGTTACCCTCAATAAGTTCTCGGTGATGATGTATTCTCCCCCTATAATCCCCCCTAGGACTCTTTACCAGTGGAATCTTTCATTTCGTAGCCATTAGTGTGCGAGAAACCTACAATAGGGAAACCATAAACATGGGGTTTATTATCCTACACATCGAAGACCCAAGGATTGTAAACTTGACCTTAACAATGAGGTATCAAATATAGTCATTAAAGGTAACCAAACTTTCACTGAGGGTTTGTGGAATCATTGCGCATCCTTTGTGTTATACGGAAAATGGTTCAGGT
Organism: Thuja plicata; assembly: GCA_018584345.1. NCBI lineage: Eukaryota > Viridiplantae > Streptophyta > Pinopsida > Cupressales > Cupressaceae > Thuja > Thuja plicata. The sequence continues at coordinate 607,876 of MU225336.1, read as the reverse complement.
TTGGACTGAATATACTCGACATTAAAATATTGTTTCATGATACCCTTAGGGAGTAGGTAAGTATTACTTTTCTTTCCAACAATTTATTTTTCATGGAATGTAGAGATATATTTGTTAAAAATAAATTGTTATCCATTCACCAAATTTATTATCTAGGGCATGCGATTAAGTTTATGAAATGGGAGCCCAAATTTAATTCAAGTATGTTTGATAACATTTCTATGCCCAAATGGATTAAGATCTCTGATATGCCTGTGGAACTAATACACAAAAAAATTATTAACCAATTTGGTGATAGTCTTGGAGGTATGTTACGTTTAGAAATGAATCTTCTTAATTCCTCTGAAATAAAAATCTTGATACAATTGAAAGGCAACAACAAGACTTTAAAACCTATTAAATTCATTACTAATAAGATCACTTATCATTTTCAACCAGAGAATTTTAACGGTATAATAGATAAAAAAGTCTAGCTTATTTCAAACAATGACTCAAAATGTAGTATAATTGATTACACGATGGACTTTAACAATATATTTAATCTAAGAGAAATATTTGGCCTAAAACCATAGTCTTCCCTTTGCAAAGATGGGGAAATTTGTGAATATCCAAAATCACCGCCCTCTAAGGAGATCACTCATGATGTTGCATGTATGGATAATTGTGGCTTTTTAATCACCAATTTATCTCCTCAATATACGAAGTTTAAAAATTACTTGGGTTGCTCCTAGGTGTCTGTATCTGGCAAACCATATGATCTAGAAGAGAGAACTGGAACAAGAAAAGTGAACACATTAGGAAATCAAAATGAGAATGAACTAGACAACAATAAAAACCTAAAATTATCTCTTTAAAGTTTAGTGATGTCTATAGATAAATAATATATAAGCTCTAATGACTAGAATTATGGAAAGATTATATGCTCAATGAAGAAAGTACCTAAAATGATCTTCCCTAAAAAAATATTCAAACAAAATTTCAAAAAATGATCCCTTGTCATGATTTGGTGATAGGGTATGAGGATTTCATGGACTCATCTGATGATAAAACAAGTGATATAGAGGAAGCTTCTAGACAAAAAACTGGATGGATTAAAAAATAATTGCATTAAACATCAATATAATATTAACATATATTCTACTATACCAAAATGATATGAAAGGAGCAGATTCCTCAAATAGAAATAAACTAGGTAATATCTCTATTCCTTAAAACATAGAAAATTTAACTATGAAAAAAGAATATAAAAGAAATAGAGAGGTAATTTTAAATCCTAAACCTTTCAAAATTGTACCAAACTATATAGAGAAAGTAAATGGGATAGATAATCAGGATACTCAGAGTAGGAGTTTCAAGGATTTAGACAATTTTGAGAAAAAAAATTTAAATGATAATATTGGGGATAATGAGATAGATGAAATTAATTAATTTCTAAGACTAAATCAGGAATCAGAGGATCTATAAATCCTTAAAGTAATCGAATCAATGAATAATGAGGAATTCAAATTGAGACCTATTATGGCTCCTCAGTTAGAATCCAACATGGATTGGAAATCAGGTTTTTCCTTTACCTCTGTGGGTAAAATATGTCTAGATTATCCAAAACAATCACTTAAGAGAGGCAGAAAGTCTCTTATAGAATTAAGGAAAAAAGATGGTATAGCCTTAGGTCAAGTCAAAATCACATCAATTCTGAATATAGGGAAGGGGAAGTTCCATCCCAAGGTGCCATGAAAATAATATCATGGAATGTTCAGGTATTAAATACCCCTAATCAACAACGCCTTCTTAAGAGCATTTTATCCTCTTTAGAGGCACCCCTTTTTTAATACAAGAATCTAAATTAGGATAGGATGGTTATATTATTCTTAGTAAGATGACAGGAATATGGGAAGTAATAGGTGTAGATTTAGATGAAGCCTTAGGAAGATTGTCTTTTATATGGAATCCAAGGTTTATCTCTTTAAACCTCATTGCTTCCAACTCTTAGTGCATGGTAGGAAAGGTCAGAAACTTTAGAAGCAACTTGGAATTTATCATAACTAACATATATGGCCCTAAATTCCTTCATGAAAAAAGGATAGGCTGGAAGGAAATTGAATCCTTCATCCAAGGATTTCTAGATAAGAACCTTTTCCTGGGTGGGGATTTCAATTCTATCTTAGATATTAAAGAAAAATTGGGTGGATCAAAGAGTATTACTCAGACAAAGATACAATTTAAACAATGTATACAATTAATTAATGGTATGGATATTCCTTTGGATGCTGGAATGTTTATGTAGTCAAACAGAAGGATAGAGATTGAATTGATTACCGAAAAACTAGATAGGATTTTCTAAATTGGGGATTTATCCAAATTAAATCTTAGCTTTAAATCTGACATCCTAGCACATTCAGGATCTGATCTTTATCCAATAAGTTTAATCTTGGAACAAGACTTAGTACCTAAAAATAATCCCTTCAAATTTTAAAAAATGTGCCTTAAAGATGAGAAGTGCATTCTTAAGATAGAAGAATGGTGGAATAAAAAAAGCTTCAAGGGGTCAAAAACCTTTATACTAAATGAAAAAAATTAAAAACATTAAACAAAGATTAACTGAATGGAACAAAGTCCATTTTGGAAATATATTTGAAGCCAAGGAAACAGTAGAGAAAGACCTAGAAAAATTAAATAAGGTTATCCTCAGGGATGGGATGAATATAGAAACTTTTAATAAAGAAAATAAATTGTTAAGTAGCTATGAAGATATACTGGAAAAAGAAGAATCATACTGGAAATAGACATACAAGTAGAAGGAGATAAAAATGCTAAATTATTCCATAATAGTTCTAAGGCCAAACACAATTTCAATAAAATTACAAGTATTAAGAAAAGTGATGGAACTATAATTGAGAACCCTGAGGACATTGCAGAAGAAGCATTAAATCAATTTGAAAATATTCTGAATAATCTAGATGGATTAGACAGAATGGCCCAAAAGGAAATATTAAATAACATCCCTAGTATATTACTAAGGATAAAAGCAAAATATTAAATGAAAAATTTACTAAAGATGAAGTTTAGATGGCCCTGAAACATCTTCATCTTGATAAATCTCTTGGTCCTGATGGATTCCCCACTTTCTTTTACCAACAGTGTTGGATTTTTAATGGGGATGAGGTTGTATCTTCCTTAGAGGGCATGAGAAATTTAGGAAGGATACTCCAAGAAATTAATAATACGTTCATAGCATTAATACCTAAAAAACCAAATCCTAATGGCTTTGATGATTACAAACCCATTTCTCTATGTAACACACTATATAAACTACTAACAAAAACCCTAGCTAATATGTTAAAAAAGCTCCTACCTATGCTAATATCTAAAGAATAATCAGGTTTTATTCCTAGGAGATCTATTTTAGATGGGATTATTATAGCACAAGAGGCCATACACACTATCCAACATAATCATTTACCAAGTATGCTTATAAAATTAGATATAAAAAAGGTTTACGATAAGGTGGTTTGGAGATTTGTATGTAAATGCCTAGAATCCTTTGGTTTCTATAAATAATAGATCAACCTAATTTTTTAATGCATCTCTAGACCAAAGATTTTGATAATAATCAATGGTAATCCAACTATTTTTTTAATATTATACAAGGAATCCGACAAGGAGATCCATTGTCTTGCTTTCTTTTTGTTATTATGGCAGAAGCTCTAGGAAGAACCCTAACCAAGGAAAAAATGATAACCTCTTATCAGGAATCAAGATCACTAAATATTTGGAAGCATGCACACATCAACAATTTTTTATGATAACCTCATTTTTGGGAAGGCTAATATATTAGAAGCTAGAGAAATTAAAAATGTCTTAAATCTATATTCTACTGCATCTGGACAACAAATAAATAAAGGTAAATCTGAGATTTATTTTCTAAACACACCATCTTTTCTTCAATAGAATATATGTAGGATATTGGAATTTAATATATAGGAGAACTCCCATGCAAATACTTAGGGCTTCTCTTAGACAAGGGTAATAGGTCAACAAATTTATGGAATAATATGTTAGAAAATATTGATAAAAGGGCAGAGTCACGGAAATGAAAGTGGTTAACTAATGCAGGTAAAATAATTATCATCAAATATGTCCTCTCTTCTATTTCTATTTATCAAATGATGTCTTAGTATTCCCAAAGGTATAGAGAAGGAAATTAATAAAAAAGTAAGGAATTTTTTCCTGACAAGGATCCAATGATAAGAAGAGATTAGCATTGACTGTCTGGGATAAGATATCTAAACCATTGGATGAAGGTGGTTTAAATGTCAAAAATATCAAACAACATATACAACTCTAGGAGCCAAATTTGTATGGATGATGTATAGAGACCCAGAGGATAAATGGGTCAAAATTCTTAGATTTAAAAAATTAGATGGTAGGGACCCCTTAAGTATCTTTAGACATAATTCTCCTCCTAAAGTATCATGGATATGGAATTTTATATTGGAGTGTATTGATGTTTTCTCAGATAATTTATTACTTGGGATATAGGAAATGGAGGTAAGGCTCTATTCTGGGAAGGTTCTTGGAATGCATGTCCACCTCTATGTACTATTCTAAATGATGAAATAGCCATAGATTGTATAAAGCATGATAGGGGTATATATGTGAATTATTATTTAGAGTTAGTAGATAATAACCCAGCCTTGGGATGAAAATGGAAATCCTTTGACAACTTTGGAATATCAAAAGCATTTAGGAGTGAAGTGGAACAAATCATAAATAGTATGAAAATAAATCCATCTAATGATTGAGACATAATTATTTGGGCCAAATCCAAGAATGGGGAGTATAACACTAAATGTGGGTATAACACTTTGTCTAAATTAGGACAAACTCAAACTACATTACCAATAGAGTTATGCTGGAATAAATATTGTCTACCACAGGCTGGTATGGTCACATGGGATGCAACTCAACATAGAATATTGACCGTTGAGTGGTTCCGAAAAATTGGTTATCATGGGCCATCGAGATGTGTTTTTTGTGAGAAGGATTGTGAATCTATTGATCACATTTTCACAAATTGTGACTATTCACATAAGTATTGGCCTTGGATGGCCAACAAGTTAATGTGGAAAACTTCTTTCCAAATAAATTGATGGATATCCTTACTTCTTTGTCAAGAAAGATGGACTCTCGTATGTATGGAAAGATATGGAATATCACACCTTCCATAATTATATGGGAATTATGGAAGGAAAGAAACATAAGAATTTTCAAGGATAAAAAATTAGACTTAGATTAACTTTTAAATAAAATCAAACCGAGTATAGTAGAGGCAGTGAATAACCACAACATGCCTGAGAGGAAGGATATGGTTTTCACCCATAGAGATGATAAATTAAGGAAAATCTGGTATGGGTTAAAAATTCCTCCCTTTGTTGGACAACAAGGTATAGATAAGGAAGCTCTAAGATGCAATTGTGTATGGAAACCTCCCTTGGATGGATGGTTCAAACTGAACTTTGATGGGGATTCCAAACAAAACCTAGGTAGGGTGGGCATAGGGTGTTGCATTCATGATGGGTTAAGAAAATTGATACCATATAAAGCCTCCTTCTTAGGATTTTCAACTAATAATGAGGCTCAAGGCAATGCTTTGATAGAACGATTATTGTTATGTAAAAGACTAAATCTAGATAATATAGAAATAGAAGGTGACTCATGTTTGATTATAAATTCCATTAGAATGGGAAACACTCAAAATTGGAAACTTAATGGGTTAATTAATAGAGAAATGAACCTATTATCATTATTTAAGCAATTTACAGCTAATCATATCTATAGGGAAGGTAGCGAAATAGATGACTCTCTAGCTAATAAAGGTGTGAAAGGCATAAATGAAGAGGTCATAGTTGACTTAAATAAGGGATTACAGACAAAGCATATCATGGAAGCATAAGAGAAGATGTATAATTGAAAAATCAGAGGTTGAGTAGGACATGGAAGGTCCAAGTTAGCTTTGTAGACCTATAAACTTCTAGACATTCTTGGCGATAGAATTAAAGAAGCTTAGTTATGAAAGGGTTAAAATAAAATGGAAGAATAAAAGAAATTTTTTTTTCTATTTTGAGTACTAGGGGGAAAATATAAAACAAATTAACTATTAAAAGTGAAGATGTTGTTAGAAGAGGAAATAATAAAAATGAAGAAGATAAAATGATTCAAACTCTATCTTTATCAATAACACAGAGGACTTGACTTTGCTAGGCTATAAATTAGAGTTTAGCATTAGAACAAGGAAAGGATATCTACTAGTGGTTCAATGGCTACTGCAATAAAACTTAGATGTTCAACATCTCAGATAGCCTTTGATGGTAAAATCACCATGAAAAGAATAAAAAAATGATGTTAGCAACTTATTATATTATCGTAAGGGCTATTTACATTATTTTGGGGAGTGAATTTTTTGAGAATGACAATAGTCATCAGGTGAATTCAGATATCCCATCTGTGTTCATTTCCTTGGCCCTACATGCAGATCATGATATACAAGCTATTGGAAGGCTATGCAGGAAAGTATTCAAAAGGAAATATCTTGTAGATCTGAACTAGGCGAATGCCAATTATAAAAGAAGATTTAACCATCCCTAAACCTAGAGATTACCAGCATTTTATCAAAAATGATAAGAAAATTTCATCTTTTCCTATAATGACGATTGAGGACAGAAATAGATAGATTGAAGAGTTTTCATCTATTAGGAGGAATTTTGATTTCCTATTTATTTTTATGCATATTAGGATCACTCGTGAACCAAATTGGTTTGGCTAATCTGTAGTAGAAGATGAAGTGGGACTCAGTATCCATTATGATGAAATGTATGAAGAAGATTGATATTAACTACATAATCTATAATTATGCCTTTGTCTTCATGATTCTCCTAAGTATCAATTTTAGAAGATAAAAAGATATGCATTTTCAAATATAATGAGAAAACATATAGTCATACATAAAAAATTGAATATATAAGATATAACTATATATTAATGTATGGAATCCACTTTATATATTCATATATAGGTATGTCTTCGTATATGAGAAAAGGGTATATATGGGTATATGATTTCACCTTATGTGTGGCAATGTTGATAAACCAAATTCACTTAAAAGCTTAATGAGTCTTTTAGATTGAATGAAGAAAAAATCAGATAGAATGGAAATTATTATATACAAAGGATGATTAATCAAAATAACAATTAAATTAAGTTAAGTAATTATGAATATCTCAGGAACTGTGGTAATCACTTTAGAATAAAATATATCACATTACGGGAGAAATCATGGCAATAAATTTTGCATAGATTCGTGTGATAGAATAATAAAATGACACGCCACAATTTTTCATCATCTCTTTAATCATAAATGTATAATGCAATAGTTAATACAGTTAAGACAGTTGGTACTCATTACATAATTAATAAGGATACATGTGGAATTAATGAGCTATCGCAAAATAAATAATACCATAATATTTTTTGAAATCACACTTCATCTTTATAAATAGAAAGAAGGGGCATTGCTAATTATTTGGCTTGAATCAATAGGAAAATACGCGGTAAGTGGTATATTATTGAGTTTACAATCTACGTTTTTCTTTCATAAGTTTAGACTAATATGAGTGTTTATATTACAGAAAATCTACACCAATGTTAGAACCTTTCATGTCAATCATACAAGAGACATGGCATTTGTAGGAAAGATAACACCAGAAATATGGAATAGAATTCTAAAACCTATGGATGATATGACCAGAAGAGAAGTCAAAATTGCAGTAGGTGGTTCATACTTTGATTATAGTTTCACATTATGAACTAATGGTGAGATTGTAGGACTTTTTTCTCATGTTTACTAAGGGCAGGGTATAGCAAGGCCGAGACTATAGGACTGTGTAGGAATCTATTCACAGACAAAATCTTAGGAGGTCTGGAAGCAGTTGTTAGTAGTATCAATTTTAGGAAAATGGTACCATACCCTGAAGACTACATGAAGGAGACCATAGGGAGTATTTAACATGACCATAAGCTACCCCATAGACCATGTTTGATGTTTAAAGATCCT
>MU225336.1:570737-599248 GCA_018584345.1 Thuja plicata | reverse complement strand
AATATATATATATATATATATATATATATATATATATATATATATATATTTGATGTTTTTTTCTCAATAGATGTTTAGAAGGATCTAACAAAATAAGTAGGCTCATGTATTAATTATGTAATGTAGAAGAGCAACGAAATTCAAAAAATAAGGATGAGTATAATAGACGGAGTAATGAAAATGCTTAATAATCCTTGTGAAAATGCAGAGAAACATATGCTTTCAAGTTGTGCAAAGTATGGATAAAAATATATCTACGATAGATGTTTATAAAGCATATGAAAAAAATAGGTAGACTTATGTGTTAAATTTATAATTAAGGAAGAATTGCTAATCGGGATGAGAAAGGTTTAGTATATAGTATACAAAGGTATGGGACAAGTGTACATATTCTACTTAAAACATAGAATAATATTCCCTTTTAAATCACAGTAATTATGTATAATATAACTATGACAGAAAGAATAAAATTACATAGGATTCCTATATTTAAAATTTGAATAACATGATTAGACTCCCTGCAAATTTATAATACATGTTATTATACAAGTTATAAAGTAATAGAGAATGGATTAATAGATAGCTTCAGATGAAGATTATCTTGTTGATCTCTTATCTTGAAGTCAATACATAAGGAAGTATGTAATGACTTCAGGTAAGAAATCTCCAAGATGATTTCATGACCATGTTCTAACACTTACAGGTGCATAAAGATACATATCTTCCTAATATTGTACTAGGTTTGAGATAAAACAAGTAGAGCATGATAGCAACAATAAGAAATGGAAGATGTAAAGGCAAGGCACAGAGTTGTACCAATTGAATTTGGCATGGTTTTGTTGAGTTTAGCTTCTTACTAATATGGTTTTTGATCTATATAGAATATGTATATGAATGGATATGTATATGGATATGTATAGGAATGTGTGTGTGTGTGTGTGTGTGTGTGTGTGTGTGTAAATACAGATAGACATATACATATTTATTTTGGTTGGTTCTGGTGACCTCAATGTATAGCTTGGAGCTAATAACCTTAAGTTGGTCATGCTTATTAGGTAAGTTATGCAATAAAACCTATTCCTTTCTCTCTATTTTAGATTATCTGCTTCATCAAAGCTAATCTTGCTAATGATAAGAAAAGAGATATTAATTAGGAAAATACTTCAGATATGGTAGGAGATATACTGTATGATAACTGCACTTTAAGGAATGTATGATCTGGGCTAGATAGATAATATCCCAATCAAATTCAATGTGGAAAGGGCCTTTCTTGTTTAAGATTTATAAATTTTAGTATTTAAGGATTGGCAGTAAACCTAGTTTCTTTTAGTAAACAACCCTATACAGGTAGTTAAAAGAGTTATCCTCATTCAAGTATGGGGATATAGATTTAGTTATTTAATAATAATGCCTAACTATTTGCCTTCTATGTTACTTAGAAATGAAAATCAGTATTTTTCTTCTTATGTAGATTAAATTTGCTCCAAGTTAAAACTTAGGAGTAATCAAGTACTTCTTAATAAGGTATTTAACTCTGACCTTTACAAAGCTATTTTTTAGAAGGACTAACGAAATATGGTATCTTGTTAAGCAATTTTTCTATAGCTATATATTTCTATAGGAACATCTTGAACTCAGATGGGTAACGACAAGGCTCAAAGGCCTAGTTCATGGTATAGTCTTTGATGAACAGGGTTCCCATTTTTTAAAACTAGTTTCAAAGGGAATGGCACCAATAGTGTAAAGTTATAATTCCACGGGCTAAAACATCTAGATGAATGTTCTTAGATATGGATTCAAGGTTAATAATAGTTTAAAACCATTTTATTGTAAATGAGGGAATGCCCTCATAATTATATGTAATATGATGATCTGGACTTCAGTCTCGGGCTAGACTAGAGGTTTTCTTCTCCATTCTTTCCTACTAGTGCCCACAGTGAATGAAGTTTCTATAAACTATAAATTATATTAATAAATATTTTGGCTACGACATTTTATCGATAAAAAAAAAAATTATATTATCTCTTAGATTTTAAATTAACTAAATCAAACTATTTCTCCCTACGATTAGACCTTCGGGAAGATATGCCTTTATCACTTTTAGGGACCCATACTTTTAAGTTGTAATTATAATAATATAAATATTATAATTTGGTTTGTATATTGTTTTTTTTTCCTTACATCTTGGAGCTTCTAGAGTTTTTGCCTCACTGTGTGACCTTATTTTTCACACCCTACATATGAGTCCAAACACTTCATTATACATTCTTTTTGAAATATTAGGTATGATTGATTTGGATAGTTTTGAAGGAAAAAAATAGAGTCTAATAATAGGGACATCTTTTTTTTATTTGGGATATAATGAACTTAAAATTATGAGAAAAGCTTCAAGATTGGGGTTTTTGAAATATTTCGTATCATATATATATTTTTCTAATATTTTCTCTTTATGGATTATGTATCTAGAGATTTTCATTCCTATGGTTTTGTATTTTAGGGTTTTACATTTCTAGGATTTGTGTTAAAACATGACTTTTAAGTTTTATTTGATTTTATGGGTTTCTATTATATGATTATTATATGTTTGAAATCATTAATACTAAATAAATCATAAATTTACAGTTAAATCCAAATAAAATAATATTTTATTCTAACAAAAAGTATTACTACAATTTACCCTATAGATTTTAAAATTGTTTAAACCCTAACTTCTATTTTCTCACTAAATTTTGCACAAAAAATAAATAGAAACAAACAATAGAAAATTTGGGAGTTTTATGTTTTCCTCATAGAAAATAATAGGTTGATGGTCGGTCATACCAAGCAAAATCAATGTCTAACTTTTTGACTTAACTCTTTTATTTATCTTATCATCATATTAACATTAATAACATGAACATTTCATATCGCTTCTACACTACTACATAGAGAGGGGTTTAAAGACAAATTTTGAGACAATTTTTTAATAAATTGTCTTAATGTGAGACACAAAAAAGTTGTGTATTGTCTCAAATATCATCTTTAACTGAGTGTCTTAAAACATGTCTTAAAAAAGTGTCTTTATAAGACAATATGAAACAAAACAAAAAATTGTCTCTTTAGAGACAGTTTCAGTTTTGTCTTTTAAAGACAATTTCACTTTTGTCTTTTTTGAGATAATATTTCTTTAGTCCCAACTATTGTCTCTAGTGAGACAATATGTGATTAAATCCAACTAATGTCTCTCAAGAGACAATGTGAAAAAAATGTAGTACATTTTTTTAAAAAACAAATATTTTAACTATTCTTTTACTATGGTTTTCAACATTCAATGTTTACAACAAGAAATTATACAATATTCATTGTAATTATGTTTTATATTTTTCTTTTGACAAAACACTCAACAAAGTACCATAACACATGACTAACTTGGAAACAAATATCATATTAATTGTAATTATTTCCAATGTATCTTACAAAATGATGTGGGAGTTCCTCCACAACCAAAAAAATATAACAGGAATATGACATAATCGTGATAGAATATTGACATTGATTTCCCTAACTGGCCCAAACTCTTCCATACTATATATGTCCACCAAGTTTAATGGTGTAGAACAAAAGACCCTTGATTCAGACAACATTTCCAATGGAGTGTATGTTTCTGGGAAGGTTCTGTTGACAGGGTTTTGCTGACCGGGTCCGCCAACAGTCATAAGTTGTCACCGGGTTCCGGAGTCCAGAGAAATCGGCCAACTCCGCCTGCAAAGGTTGTCCGGGGGAAATAAATCCTCTGGGCCTTCAAGCACCTGGGTGTCGGGTCATGATGGTGCGGGGCTCGGTTGGGAGAGGTAACTATTTTCGAGGGGGATAGCTGGTTACTTCAACTCATTCCTCCAGAGATTCAGAATAGTAAGGGTTTCCCAGAGTATTCCACACTTAGCAAATAAAATGAAAAAGATCCTATAGGGTTAGAGACATTTATCTAACTATAGTCATGCTGAAAAGTCTAGAACATCAACAACACTCTGAAAGACTACACTAAATACTGAAGAAATACACAACCATCAGTTAGCATTTTATCAGTAGCGGAAATAAAGAGGTCGTTAATCTATTTTAACATCTCAGAGTGAAGGACATACAGAACATTAAAACATGAAATACCATTAACTCAGAAGTAGAGACGTTAAAAACTTCATTTCCAAGAATCCTTCCTTCTTCATTAATGTTTGATCCAGCAAGCACTGGTGCGTGATACAATGGTGGCTCCAAGGGAGCATCTAACTACCAAGAACAGAACAATGGAGCATTGAGCTCTGCAACTAAAACCAGGAATCACTTTGCTATTTCTTATGGACAACAAAATCATCAATTTTGCCGACCCTTGGAAATGGGCCGATTTTCCTATTTATACAACTCTCTCTAACCCTAACCCTATTTTACTGTGCTTTAATAAAATATAATATTTGGGGGCCGGTACTACCTGCGCCACCCTACAAAAGACCTGGAGACGGAATAGGTCTGCCAGGTCAGAAGAAGAAGACAAGAATATACATCGGAAGAATCGGCCTCGAGAAGAGAGCCGGAGAGAAGAAAGAAGAAAGAAGGTCCCCCAGGGACCGAGGCTACATGCCTCATAAATGGGAAATGCGGTGCCCTGTCTCCAATGTGCCAGGTGTACCTTTGAATAGCGCCTCGGGAAGATCACCCTGTCAGAAGCCAACTGTCGAGCCAATGCCTCTTGATGTGTCCAACTACCCTCTGACAGTCTTTCTTAACCACCTCTGAAAGTGACCGGTTGGCCTCGGGGACCGGGACACGGATCGCTTTAAAGAATACAAAATTGTCGATCCAGAATTTCAGGATCTGGGAACTTACGCCCCGACAAGAATAAATAATGTTGAATGCTCAAATTTCTCTGGTTCCCAGAGAATGCTCAAGGCTGTTTATTATCATTGAAGGCCTGAAGGATGCGGAAAATGCCATCTTCATCAATCTTCCTTAGGTTGGCCCTTCTGTGTCTGGCCACTTCAACTTGTTCCGCCAAGTCCGGAACATTATTTCGGAACTCATCAGCCATCCTGGTGGCATCATGGCCCTTAAGCACCATTTTGGTTAGTTTCGCCATTCGGGCCCCATCCATTCCCTCCGGGGATTGATACCGGGATGCCATCCTTTCATCAAAATTCCCCAAAAATGACTCCTCGGGGGTATAAGTATTCGTAGCAAGGGGATCAACCCCGGAAGCTTTTATTACAAATGACTTGTATAAATTAAAAGAATACTTCATTGTGTTTATATTTTCTTGTAAAGACTCTACCAGTTGCTTGGTTACCTCCAATGTGAGGTCCAGTCTAGAGTGCTGAGCTTTTACAAAATCAAATGATTCCTCACCCAGAATTCTGGATTCGGAAATTATGTCTTCTCCCAGGGTGAGGAGCTCTTCGAACTCTACCTTCCATGCCTGGTAATTCTCGGCGTCACTCTCCCACTGCTCAATCAGTGCTTCCACCTGCAAAATAATTTGTCGGGCCGTATATAAATCTGGGAGAGTGGCCGCTAGGAAACGCCGGGTGTTTCCTATTTGTAGAGTGACCCATTCATCTACTGCCAGGGCCTTTTTCTTCATTACTCGCAGGGAGTCTATGTCACTCTGCGGTAATTCCTCTGATGTGGAGGTCTGTGGAGGGGCGGCGTTGAGGGGTTGGGCCAGCTCTGTAAGTAACCCCATGAGGTTTGCACTCTTCTCCTTTTCTGCTTTGAGCCTCTGGGCCTCCTTTTCGTATCGGGCCTCAACTGTCCTTGCCGCTTCTTTTAGCAGGTCCACTTCGCCCTGCTTTCCTCTTTTGCCCAAAGATACCTCTATGATATTGTAATCCACGGGATCTACAGTCGCTTCATTGGCGTCTAGGGGAGGCGTTGCCACTACCACAACTGTTTCTCCACCCGGCCCAGTTCGAAGGGTATGAACTGTCCGGGCCTTCTTTGCTTTTGGCGGGGCCTGAGCCAAAGCCATCATTTCGGCCAGGGAGATAGGGACTGTTGGAGAAGACTGTGCTTTCCTTTTTCTGCTCTCTGCCAACCATGGAGGTGGGAGAGGTGGCCTTCCTGCCAGAATTTGTTCTACAGATCCTCTCCCGGTGTCCGGTGGCGGTTGCTCCTTTTCAATAGGTATTTCCTCCGTTTCTCTCCCTGCCAGAACCTCTTCTGCAGTGACATCTTCAATTTCTATCTCCTCAGCCTGGTCCCTGATGTCAATTTTCATGTCTAGACCTTGGTCGGCTTCTTTGGGGATCTCCTCTTCATGCTGCTCTTCTTCTTCTACTTCATCTGTGGGTAGCAGGGGCGGGATTGGGCCAAGATTTAGAGTTTGGTCCGCTGTGATAACCCGCCCGAAGGTTGCCCCTGGGAGTGGCCTTGGGAACGAGGTGGCTGGGGTTACGGTTGGTCCCGAAGTCCCGAGTCCAGGTTCCCCAGCGGATGCCTTTGGTTCACTCGGCAGTTTTTGGCCCACTCCCGGACCTTCTATTCCTGAGACCCCGGAAATAATCTCTGGGTCTGGCCTCTTTTCTTCTGTCTGCTGCTCCTGTTGTCCCGCAGCTTCTTCTTCCCGGTCTTCTGGGTCCTCAGCCTCTTGTTCTTGCTCCGGGACTTCTGTCCCCGCTTGTGTATTGTCCCCTTACAGATTTCTGAACTCATCGACTGCAAACATGTCAAACTCCTCTTCTAGAGGGGGACTGGCTGGGATGTCTGCCTATTCTGTTTCCTTCTCCGATTTTAGGGAACTAGAAGAAAGGATTTCTACTTCTTTTGGGAGGGAAGCCCTGGGCGCCGCTTCTGCCTTGGGCTATTTTATGTGCTTTCTCTTCCTTCGGGTGATCAAAGGCGGCCCTGCATCTGCTATTGATGCTGCCTCCAGAGGATCCACCCCCATCGCCTTCGCCATTAAGGCTGCCATCGATGGGGAGGAAGGAGGATGAATTGGTCTGGCCATTAGCAGGGGAGTCGCAAGCCTTGTGATCAACTGCTCCCTCATTTTTTGGGAGGCCACTACAGATTGCCTAATCTATTCTTGAATGGGTACTTACTATGTGGGGGGAGTTGTCTCTATCCCTTTTCCTTTATCTGCTCCTTGTGCAAAAGTCCCGGCCCCCGGAGTCAACTTTGGTACCAGTGGTGGTGCTTTTGTTACTGACCGAGAGGCTAGGCATCCACTCCTGGGGCATGCCTTCTTAAAATAGGCATGACTTCTCTCGACCACCTCCCAAGTGAAGTCCTCAATTGTGTGGTCCTCCTGGATAGCCCAATTCATTGGTGCTAGTGGCATTTTGTCGATCCCATTTTCTTTGTACTGGGGATCTATGGTAGGGGTGTCATCTGAAAAGCCCGCTGGGAACCTCTGGAGCTTTAGCTCTTGCATCATTCCAGTCATCATTCTATCGTAATACCGGCTGCGCACATCCATGTCATCCTGGCGATCTTCCCAGAAGTCTTCCATGTGTGCGTGGTGGGGGTCCGTAGCCCGGGGCAGTGTCGTTGCAATTCTGCCATGCGGATCAAAAATTTTCCGCGCCAAATAAAATTCCTGCAAGTTGTAACATTGAAGCTCATTATCTGCCTCCTTTGCAAGGGCCAAATTGCAGGTGTAGTTCCCACAGGAGATTGGGAATGAAACGTTTGGGACCTTCTTATGGGCCAAGAGGGTATGCAGCTCCATCATCTGCTGGCAGTATTCTAGCAGCACGATCTTATCCCCACAATGCTTGGGCAACAAGTAGGGTTTCCCAGAGAAGCCGGCAACCCTAATGTAAGTGTGCTATTGGAATTGGATGTAGTAGTGCCCATAACTACTAACCAATTTCATCACCTCAGTAGATAGGTGGTATCCGGCATCCCAGGTGGGTGTGAGCAAATGGTAGTAAACGAAGGAGTCGTTTACCTGGCAGTAACTGGGGAAGCTGGCTTCCCATTAAATCTATGGGAAATGGTCCCACAGTTCTTTCTGTCCCTGGCCAAGTCCGAGAATGCCATTTGTAAGTAGGCCATTGGAGTGGGGCATCTGTTGGGCCAAAGCCCAAAAAACATAAGAAGTCATATAGAACTTCTTCTTCTCATTTAGCTGTAGGAACTGGGATTCGACATGGTTGGAGATAATGGTCGCACAGTCGAAGAATTCTCCCTTAGTGGAGATGCCCAGGAGGAAATAGTACATCCACTTTGCAAATTCCTGGGCAGAGGGCTGCCCAAATACCCGGGCCAATGCTATCATCCCCATTTGGATGCTTTCCTTGAATTCGGAGCAGGGGATATCTATCTTCATTCTCTTTGGATCCCTCTTCAGGACCTTTAGCCAGTTGACATTCATGTACACCTGGGCAGCATCCTCCAGTTGGTTGAATTGTTTCAAGGCCTCTGTCCTCATAACCACCGAGGATCTAGCAAATTGCGGGATACCCAGGCCTACTTGAAAGGTAACTGGGTCAAGGGACACCAGTGGAGTGGGGAATCCCATAGGCTCTGTGGGTGCTAGCATGACGGCCCAAACAGAAGAGTTATAGTGGGCTACCAGAGTAAGAACAAGCTCTGGAGACTGCACTGAGCATGGGAAGCAAGCTGCCCGGAGAATTCCAGAACCTTCGACGTTGGTTGCAATTGTATCTCCAGCCTGTCGCTGGATATGCATTATCTTTACTAGGGCCTGCATTTTTGCCCAAGTTCCGACACTGGGGTCGGTAATAAATTTCACTTGAGACTCAATCTTTGAGCCCACGATCTCCTCACCCTGCATATACTTCATGGTGAGGGGCAGCTTTGCCAGGGCCTTCTCTATCTTAGACTTTGCCACTGCCCTGGTCTCGGTTGTAGATGGCAACTCCAGACTTTCGGGAGGAGATGAGGCAGATGCTTCAGACATGGTTGTAAAGTGAAGTCTAGACCTACGAGACAAAGCGACCGTCAGAACATATTCATCAAAATAAAACAATAACTCTGGGGTCCGAAGTTCTTACCACCGCGCCGTTTGTTTTTCCTGAAAAGTTAGTTTCTGCATAAGTATCCGAAAAGCAAAACATAAACTTAGGATCTTTCATTATATCTCTGGGTCTAGGAAATTTTGTCACACTTGACGAAGACATGGGATGAATGGCGGAAAGGGACCCGAAGCCCGGAGACATGACCGTTAGTAAAGAAGAATGTAGAAGCAGGTCCACGTGGACGCCACGTGCGCTAGCATTGAATGGATGGGATGGCACTGGCGGCGGAGCTGACTGTTTGAACGCATGAAAAGGAAAATCCACTTGGCTAGAAGTAATTGCGCACATGGGAAATAAATGAGGCTCTAACAGCCTTGATGAAGGAGAGAGAAAATTGCCTATTTGAAACCGGCCGAGAGCCAAGTTTCAAACAGGTGGTTTTCTGTCTCGAAGCAAACTTGAAGCGAAAAACCAACAGCAAGGGTGACTCGACCAGCTCATCGAGCCACCCAGAAAGATACACAGAGAGTCGAGGGGTATATACATGGAAAGGAGGGAGATATACAAGGGTTACCTACAAAAATATACATATATACATGAATATACACATGGACGACTCCCGCGGGAAAAACCAGACAAAGCTGAAACAAGAATATACAGTTATTTACATCATGAACATGCTATTTACAGGCTGTTTACAAATTATTTACAAACTATCTACATCTGCACAGAAGGCGGACAACCTTCTGGCAGAGCCGAGCCACCAGCAAGCGGAAAAACAGAAGACCAAAAGAACAACAGAAAGACAAAGCAAACGAAAACAAAAATAGGCAAACCCAAAGAAAACCAGAAAACAAAAGCAAAGCGAAGAGGAGGGAAGTAGAGAAACCAACCTAAAAACGCAGAAGGTGGAGGAAGGAAAAGATTACCAGGAGGACTCTGCAACAACTTCGAATCGCCAAGCTGTCAAGATCACCACCACGGAGCACTAGCGTACGTCTGAGAACAGTAGAAGTTATTAAGCCTTGATTATCACAAATCTCTCTGTAACTGCTCTGCTAATCGCTTTGAAAATCGCTCTATTTTTCTCTAAGTGCTTGAAGATTTTAATCACGGTAAGTGTGATAATGATAGGCGAGTCTATTTATACCCACGGTAAAAAGTAATCCTCCTCACTCCGGAGATTTCAGGTTAGGCAAAACATCCAGACTCCAGGCCTGGGGATTCCTTGTGATGATATTCCTAAGACTTGGGAACATCATCACAGAGAATCCCAGGGTCCAGAATCAAGCTTCCAACCAAAAGGCAACCTCCAGGATCTGGGATCCCGGAGGGGAAAAACAAACCAAGGAAATGACACACTCCGGGTAAGAAAACCCCGGAGAAAGAAGACAAGAAGGAAAAGAAAGGCAAGGCAAAGCCGCAGCAAAAGCAAAGCAAAAAGAAAAAAAGGGGGACCCAACATTTTGCACACAAAATGTAGGGACGGGGATGCAGGGCATAATAAATGGTGACTATCTGGGACAAATGCCTTAGTGCATTTGAGAACCATAGAATCTCTGGTTAGCACAACTGGAATGAATCATCCTCCCGAAGCGTTTGACAAGTAGAGAGCAGCATATCCAAGAGAACCCGACCACATAGGAGTCAGTCCGTAGCCTTTCATCAGTGGTGTTGTGTGTGCTTTGGAAGGAAATCAAGCCAATGACCTCTGGGAGGAAATAGAGAAACAGTACTAATTACATCGAACCAGTCATCAATTTAATTGCTTTTCCCCCGGAGACCGGAGTTTCGTCCCGCTTTTCCTCATTACTTCATTTATTTCTAGGTGGGGAAGGCGGTACTTTTTTCACCATTGAGCCCAAGCTTAGCTAAAATTCAAATGGCGGTACTTATTTCACCTATGTCAATGATAAAGACACTATAATGGACAAAAATTTTGATATAGTTCACAATTTTAACACAGATCTTAGTGGTAAGGAGAAATTACTACAGAAGGCAGTGTTGGCGCCCAAAAATGCTGAATTGAATTTCCTTTGGACTTGCCAATCCAATGATGGGAAATCTAACTATTTTTGGCCAACTAACAGGAATGATCGATTATGATCCTCTTCCCCTACACTTCTGGCTCTGCAAGACCAAGGCGAGTGAACCTTCACCTGAACAGGATTTTTATAGAAGATAACCTGTGTATGGAACTCAAACTTTCATCTCTCAAATTATGGTAAGGAACTTGAAATAAATATATCTGAAATCAATATATCATGAATTGTAAACTGAAATACTTTAAGTAATTGAAAGAATGTTTAGTAAATGTGCATTTAATTTGAAATGAATAGATAGATAAGATATCACAAAAATATAATAAATGAACTGAATAACTATAATCCAAATAATGATTAGACCGGTGCCTTATTCTACAATAGGCAATAGAGTCAAGATAATTCCAATCTTATGTTCAACCTTAGAGATAGTTTTACAAGAAAACTTATCACTTCAAAGGTGTTATGGAATGTACATGCAACCTAAAACAAATTCAGAGATATTTCAAAAGGGTAATAATTCTCACATGACAAACGAATTGACTAAGGCCTCAATCAACAGAATTTAACCATAAAAAATGAGAAAACCAATTGAAAATATAGACTATGAATCAAATCTGGAAGCATGCACATCAAAATATCACTTTAAAGAAGTTCTATTGGTTTATCCAAGGGACTAATTGTAAAATTATAATGAAACTATTACACATGTGAAAGAAAAAGGACTTGTCTTTATTGACTTTGAAAAAAATAGTACATCCAGGTCCATGTTTATACTTGTTGATTAAAAACTATCCAAATATGTGAAATTGTATTATATTGTATTGTCTCTCTTTACATTTTAAATTATGTATATATATGTGTTTGAGTGTCTTTCACACTTTTTTAGGGTGAAAAGACACAACTCTTACTACAAATTATTTTGAAAAAAACAATAAACTAACTAAAAATAACTACCTAACTTTCAGATTTGGCTTTGGTCTAAAATCCAAAACACCTTGTGAAAAGCTAATATTTATGCTAGAGATAGGAAATGTGATTTACCAAACTGGGTCATTTTTAGATTTGTAAAATACGACCATCTTTATCCTTTATCAAAATCATCTTTGTAGCAATTCTAAATTCTAGCATTTTATGGAGGCTTCGATTAGTTAGTTCTATTTATTTGTGTCATAAAACTTCATTCCTTTGATATTATTTTTATGGAGAAACATTCTTCTTGATAATGGATTGAGACTTCTAAATTATCAAAATTTAGGGTACCACCAGTGGCTCTTTCTGGGGACGTATGCTCCCTGTGAGCATAACGAGATTCCAACTATCTCTGGAGAAGCAGACCAAGTATCCACACTTAATATAATGTAATGTGATTTGGTTCTCATCTTTAAGATTTATCTTTTTACCAGTAGGCTCATGAAAAAATTTCATAGGAACATTCGATTGGGTGGCCCCAGGCACCCCAAAAAATGAACATTGCTTGTTTTCTCTATCAAACACATAATTTTGTTCATGTAATACTTTGGATCTCTGAATACGATGTCACCACTCTCATGGATAACATTCATTTCTTTATTAACACACTTTGAATTTTGTTTACCTTTAGAAAAGTTAGCAGGTGCACTGTATTCCTTGCTAAATACAAGATCCCCATGCATTTGATCAACCCTACAAGTAACTAGATTAATATCTTCTTCTTTGATGTCTTGACGTACACAATCTTTCCTATACTCAAGATTTTGTTTCTTTTCACAAAAAGGATTCGGAGATAACTCACATTCAGAAACTTCCTTCTTATCAAGAATTTGATCATATAGGATACTCTAATAGTTTTCAAAACTAATTTTCAACACATTCTCCTTATTATGTATATTTGATTCCATCTCATCTTCACATGTTTGATACAACTTCTTCTCATAGGATGAAATAATGCATGTCTCACTTTCTAAATACACTTCCCCATGCATATTTTGAGTTTTATCATCTTCAAAATGATCACTAGGCTTACTATCTTTATCATGATATTGATGGACTTGATTGCATATAAAATATTCTTCAAATAATGGATTCAAGGAAATAGAGAACTCAGGCATATCTCCATGAGAAATTTCATCTGAAACTTCTTCATGTTCATATGTTGTATGTTGTTCTATTTCATCTCCATTAGTTGATTCTTGAAATTTATCATCTTCTTCATCTAGTACCCCCTAAGTATGTACTGATCCATCAACTTGATTATCATAGTGCATTGAGAAAAAAAATTGACCACTCTTCTCAACATGTTTTTGATATTCCATGTCTAGTAAATATGAGATTTCTTCTATACTGAGAAGATCTTCTTCCTCATCATCATGGTCATCGATATTTGTTTCCATGCAAATCTCACTACATATAGATTCTACTTCAATCTGATCTGAATTTTATTCCTCTATTTCATCATTCTTTTCTTCCCTCAATACTTCAAATATTTTCTCAAGAAAATCTAGTAGTTGAGAATCAGTGTAGATTCTTAACTCACAAAGTTTATCCATTAATTCCCTTCCCAGAGGCCTGATATCTGAAGGTATTTCCCGATAGATCTTTATCATTCTCATGAACAATTGTAGTGTAGGTTCACCTTTATATCTTTCCAAACTAAAAAATGTATCCAAAGGGGACATGTCAGATTCTTCCTCCAAAATATAATTTGTCTCTCTTTCCTATTCATAGCACATGTCTTGTTCATAACACATGTTTTCTTCACCGCTGGCATCATGAAACATATCAAGAAACCACTGCTCAAATTGTCTCCATGATGAGATGGATTGTGTGGGTAGTGATTCATATACTTGTCTGACATTATCTTTTAACGTCCTAACAAATAGCATCATCACCCGATCCTCTGTAGAAACCTCATAATATTCTATGAATGTATAAAATGCATGCAAGTGTTGTAGTGTCAATTCATCCCATTCTCCATGGAAATTTGGTAGAAGTTGTGAAATTTTAGGGGATAAATTATTTGGGATGCATTTAAATCTCCTAAGATCCAATGGACTAATACCATCTAGAATAAAAGGCTTTCTTTGAAATTATGGATAAATTTGAAAAAACAATCCACCATTTGCTTCTGAGTCTTCTCCCTCAGTAGAGTCACTAACTGAAATGTTTTGTTCAATAGAGTCACCACCTTCTTATCAAAAGGAAAATACTTACCATCTTCTGAGTTATTTTCTCCTAGTAGAGTCTTAAATATATCACCAAAGCTTCTAGGTAGAATACTAAAATGTTCTTTTAAACAACTCCCCAGCAAAGCCACCAATCTGTTGGTGCCCAAAATGCTGAATTGAATTTCATTTGGACTTGCCAATCAAATGATGGGAAATCCAATTATTTTTGGCCAACTAACAGGAATGATTGATTATGATCCTCTTCCCATACACTTCTGGCTCGACAGGACCAAGGCGTGTGAACCTTCACCTGAATAGGCTTTTATAGCAGATAACCTGTGTATGGAACTCAAACTTCCGTCTCTCAAATTATGGCAAGGAACTTGAAATAAATATAACTGAAATCAATATACAAATCCAGCAGACAATATAAATGTCAAAAATAAAGAATGTATCCAAATGCTATACAAATCCAACTCCTTCCTCATATGGATGTCTTGAAAAACCATATTTCTCATGCAAAGACACTCATCCATGATAACAAATTTTCACTTGCAGAGCTTATGATGGAGTTGTTTGCAGAAATTCAGATTGAGTTGCACATCCTGATGGTGTTGCAAGACAATTCGGACAAGACTTTGTCTCAAATTTTGAAGGTACATAGTGATTTCCTTTCATATTTTCATATTGTGATAGCTAAATGTGGGCCTCTGATTTATCTGTACACTTCCACATGGTCATTTCTCTTCAATCACATACATAAATGATTATAGATAATTCATCTTGCATGTGTGAATGAATCGACATGTTGCCTCCTAGTAGGCAGGAGTATGAGCTTGCTCTCAGATCATCATAAGCTCAGTGACTACACCAAAGACCTAAACGAAGGATTTAATCTAGATGATTGAGATAAATGATTGATTAAATACATGCAAAATGCAAATGCAGATTATTGTTCATCTAAATCTGATTAAGATTTGTTTTAGAAGCACTAAATGAAATGTGAGATATCCGTTTTAACAACACCAAATCAAAGTGTGCTCTAATTTTATGTTTGCATGCTTGAATAAAAGTAAACAACAATGTTACATAAATGAAAGCTAAAACATGCAAGAAAGCTAAGATAAAATGCAGTATAATAACTTTAATAAAAATTAGGATCCTTTGTGAAGGAAAAGAGTTTCTCTTTTATAGAAATCTCTCTCAAATCGACAGTCGAGATCGAACAAAAAGAGAGGCTCAGATTTGATTGAAGAAGCACAATCCATGTGCAAGTGATTTGATTGGTTGAGAGAGCCAGTTGACTAAACTGACTGATCAGTTGTTTTGGAAACTTCCATATTCAGTTTTTAGTTAACTGAAATGTTTCCAAAATGATAAATAGATGAGAATCAGTTAACTGAGTGGAACTGAATTGTTTCCATATTGATAATCAGTCAACTGAATTTGATGATGTCATATGCATTTTTAACAAATTACTTGATTTTGAATGCACATTGAGGTTTTTATAATTAATTTAATTCCTTTTTTATTTAATTGACAATTTAGTTATTTTTATTTAATTAATATGTCATAATATCAATTAAATAATAGTATAAAGCTTATTTGCCAATGTAATGTGATTTTAGGTATTAATTAATTAATCAACTAAGATGAATAATTAGAACTTAGGATTTAGGTCAGATCAGTTTGAATTTTATAATTGCCTGTTTGATTTAGGAATTAGAATAATCAAGATTAGGGTTTCTTGATTAATTGTATAGATTGAGGGTCTAGGGTTTAGGTGACCATTTTTAGGTGATTACATTTTCCCCTCTTCGAATTGATGTGTGATCAGCGCATTGATTCAAAGACTTACTAGAGAGAAGACCCAAAATAGTTTGATTTAAAGTGATGAAACTATTCTTTTGAAGAAGAAGACTGACTTCGAGCTTGATTGGACGAAGATCGATCAAAAGATATAAAAATGAATGCTCAGTTTGATTTGAAGCGATGAAACTAAACATCTGTTAGGAAGTCTTAAAAATTTTTGATTGGTTTGATTGAATAACTAGTTTGATTTGAAGCGATGAAACTGATTACCATTAAGAGATTTGATAAGAAAGAAAATTGACTTGAATTGAAGCGATGAAGCCAATTTTATCAATGTATCTGGTTTCAATAATTATTGCCCCGTATAAGACTGATCTTGTCTGGTTTCGAGTGTATTCACCACTATATAAGACCATTGATTAGGTTGCCTTTGATTTAAGATGATCTCAACTTGATTTGATGCAATGAATCTAAGGTGCCCTAAGTGATGGGGTTTTGATTGAGGATGTGATCACTAGAATGTTGATGTCCTGATCGTGCCCCCTCATGAGAGAAATTGAAATATGGCTAGGTGCCCTTGTGATGAGAAGTAATTTGATTGATTAAACAATTTAGGAAGAAACTGATCTAATTAGAAAGAGGTCCCATGTGGTTAGGACAAAAGATGTACTTGATGAGAGGTCTTCTGTGATCGAGATTGACCAAAAGTAAGATACATGGATTGATGAGAAGAAAAGCATGAGAGATTTCTATTGGTTGTGTGAGTGGTCAAATTCAGATTTTGATTTTGATCCTGAAAATAGAATCAGGATAGTTGATTTAGCAAGGGGTGTCATGACCACTTGACGATGAGAAAATTGAGCGATAAGAATCTCAGATCCTTCACATCGGATAGAGATAAATTTATTATGCTTATTTCAACACTATGCAGATGTAGGTACAAATGCAAGACTAACATGAATGAAACCTAAGGTGTAGTCACTGAGCTTTAGCAGTTGAAAATTTTCATCATTGAGCATTTTTTGAACATCGGAGTTGATACAATCCTTACTGGTACCACTGTAACGATAAGAATATGAATATGACTTTAATCAGATAAGATATGGGAAACTAACATAACCATCGAGGCACAACAGCCGAGATGACCTAAACATTGTTTCCAGTTGATGTTGCAAGAGTACACCAATATCGAGGCATTCAAACCCAAGATAACCATGAGTGCGATCTTGCATAAACAAATAGATCAATAATAGTCAAGGAGATAGTTCTGACCTCACCTTGGCATACAAATAAATAGGATCAAGGGATGTGAGGATTTTCCACCTTAACGCAGGAGCTCTTATCAAATACACCCTATTTATTTGACATTGTTGGATCATCGGGACCACACCAACAATTAGTAGACAAAGAAAATATTAACGAAATCAATGAAAATGGACATCATATAAATAGAAGTTCAACATACATCAGCCAGTTTCAAAGTTTTCAGATGTATATATAGATATGAGGTGTTGAGAAACACCTTTGTGCTTGTGAGTGCTTTGTGTTTGATTTCTATCAATCTGTTGTTTACATTTTCAATATCCAATGCGTGTTAAGAAACACGGATGAGTCCAAAGATAGTGTTAAGAAACACTGTTGATTGTGGTGTTGAGAAACACCTGTTTGTATCAGTAGCGAGTTGTCCTTCAGAAATGACAAGATTACTGACTCTAGTGTAAACTAAAGATGTGATCAAATTGGGGACCTATGTCCCAAGTAGCAAATAGCGATAACTCACTTGACTCATGCTGCGAGGACAAATCCGATTTGATTGCCCCCATGTTATTACTCTGGATCGGTTTCAAGCCAGGAGGGTTCTCAGAAGAACCAGTGTCACGAAAGTGACTGAAAGATATGTACAAACCAAAGTAAAATATTTCCAAGATTGAGCATTGATAGATGGAGCGATGAGTACAAGAGGCACCTGTTTACCAGGTTTTTACCTACTTGGCAGAGATTATATTTTTTCTACCATGGTGCCTATTTACCAAGTTTTCACCAAGGAACTTTTTCTTTTTTTTTCAATTTTTTTATATTTTCCATTTTTTATTTTTTTTATTGATGCATCAAGGCACCTATTGCTAGGTTTTCACCAAGATGATAATTTTTTCAAGACTTTTTCCAATTTTTAAATTTTTTTCAGAGATTAGTCTTGTTTCAAGAAAGATCACATTGGTTTGCCCCTAATGTCTAGCAAGGTAGAGATCATTACAGATGGATTAGAAAGTTGATGGATGAGGAGGATAAACAATGACATGTGAAGAGGGTGAATGCAACCCTCAAAGACAGTCTCATCAAGACTACCCAAGCTAGGGAAAAATGAATATAGAAATGTAGGCTCAGGGTGTGATGCTGGATAGCATATAAGATAATGACTTGATGTCATGAAAAGCATGCAGTCCAAAAGAATGGACATGTCAAGAGACTTCTAAGAACTTGTTTTTTCAATTTTGATCAAGACCAAGGGGTCAATTAGATAGGATAGGATAGGAAATAGCTATGATAGCACAATTAAGATAAAGGATGATGGAGGCTATAAGTGAATGTTTGGATTATGGTAGGAATGCGAAGAGACAGGGAAGATAGGCTTGGGATAAGCAAGATCACGATAGGGTGCCATGGATGAGAGAAAATGAATAAGATAATGAATGCCAGGATACATGTGTGTTTATGGATAGGATAAACCTTGTCAAGATCAGCAGAAGGAACATGGATGCTCACTAGATTGCTGGATGTAAGATATGGTAGATATGATGACATGGAAGGAACTTGCCCCCAAGTCAAGAGTGCAAGTAGGAGGAATTATGCATGATGCCTGTTTGCCAGGTTTTCATCATGGTACTTATCCAAGGCGCCACAAGAAGTGGTTTTCACCATAGAACGGATTGATTTATCTTTACTTTTGCTACCAAGGTGCCTGTTTACCAGGTTTTCACTAAGGCACATTTTTCTATATCTTTTATTTTTACTTTTTGATATGCATGGAGGAAATCAAGCTTCTTGCTCTTTAGATATTGCTCCCTTGAAAAATATGGCTGCTGAAAGTATGCTCAAAAGATGCTGATAAGGTGATGGTAGAGAAGAAATGGAGGATAAGGGAGATGGTAGCCAAGGATTTATGTGATGGATTAGATAACACGGATGAAAGGATATGGGATAGGGCATTGAAAAGTTTGCATAGGAGTAGATGGAAATGGTGATAAGATCAACATGGACACACGCCTTAAAGGGTAGTGGACAGAAAAAGGAAAAGAGGATGGAATAGCTCAAGGCTTTAATGGATGAGTGTATATGGATCTTGGTATACAAGGACCCAAGATGGATGGAGAATTCAAGGTAATGCATTCTGGGACATGAGGACCCAAAATAGAGTTAGATGATG
This sequence comes from Thuja plicata, assembly GCA_018584345.1. Lineage (NCBI taxonomy): Eukaryota > Viridiplantae > Streptophyta > Pinopsida > Cupressales > Cupressaceae > Thuja > Thuja plicata. The sequence goes on along the minus strand of MU225336.1, from coordinate 579,873 downwards.
GGAGATGTTTAGAAGGAGATGAAGTGGAAGACTTTGGAAGTTTGGATGCCAACTCTGACTTTTCCTTTTTGTTCAAGTCTTTTAAGAGAGACTTGGGAATCCACATAGATTTTGATATTCTGTTGCTTTTGGATGACTTAGAACGCAATTCATCCATGATGGATTTAGGAACCCATATTTTCTTTGATGTTATTCTTTGCTTGGATTTAGAATGTAATTCTTCCATGATGGATTTAGGAACCCATACTTTCTTTGATATTATTCTTTGCTGAGTGGACCCTTTTGGTCTCTTTGTAGTCACATGTCGATTAGATAGGACATAGTGATTTTCATATGGAAGTGGATTCTTGTATTTCTGATTTCTTTGTTGCACATCTAAATTGCTTCCAACAGACTTGGGAATTGTGGATGGATAGGGAAAATATGATTGGTTCATATGGATGGGTTGATAATGAGAGTTCAAGGATGCATGTCTTTGTTGATCTTGATAGGGGATAGGGTAAGTGGATGGAGGGATATAAGGACCCAATATAGATGGAAAGTTTGAAGGTTTTAGCTTTGGGATATAGGGACCAAGGATGGATTTGGAGGATAGTGAAGGCTGATGCATATGTTTGAATGAAGGGATATAAGGTGTGGAGGGGATATCAACATCTGTAGAGTGAGCTACATTGGCAAGGCTTTTCTCATTTGAATTCATCTGTATATAAATAGTAGCATGAACAACTTTGATAGGAGCAACTAAAGCTTGAGGAGATTTATTATTCTATAAGGGATTTAGAGGAATGATGTTTTTTGGATATGAAATAATATGACAAGGGGATGATGGGATGCTCTGATCTTGCAAAAAGATCTTTAGATGGTGTAAAAAGGGTACCTTTCTCTCAATTTTCAATAGGCCCATTAGAGATGCCAAAAAGGATATCTTGATCTTGCTTGGGAGATGGAGGGTTATGTTCTTGGAAGAAATGGAAGGGGGTGATAGAATCATCATGGTACTCTCGAGATGTGTGACTTTGGTCAACTGTTGGGTAAGGATGAATGGTAGCTTGATCTTGATCATTACTAATATTAGTTTCTTCACACTTTGGATTGCCCTCTTGATATGGAGCCACTTCTAAGGACAAGGTAGGAATTTTGATCTGCATAGGGGGTTCTCAACATGATAATGGATAATAATTTGGAATAGGCATGACAAGCGTTGAAGCACATGGATGCTCTAGGTATGTGATCTCTGAATCCTGATAAAGACTTACAGATGTATGTTGATTAGCTTGGATCTCTTTTGGAGGTAGTCCTTGAGAGTAGACATAGTCGTCATTAGGCTCAGTTCTTGATGGAGATGGTGTGGCTGGTTTTGAAGCTTTAACTAGAGATGGAGGAATGGCATAAGAAGTAGATGTGATATGTGAACCATTGCTAGGAATGGATTCTTGGTATTGATCATTCTCAAGATTAGATGAATAATTAGGATTTTCAACTTCGATTATGCCATCATCTATGAGATCTTGGATTTTATGTTTCAACTCCATGCAAGATGAAGTTTTATGCTCATTATGTTGATGATATGCACAATAGTTACTCAAGAATCTTTGTCCACATGATGTGGCTTGAGGTAATGTGATGAGAAAATTATCAAGAATTTCTTCTAATGCAGATTCATAAGATTACCCCAAAGGAGTGAAGTCTCTCATGCATTTAACCCAAGGTTTTTCTTTCATGATGTTACTAATCCCTTTAAAGGAAAACTTTGTGGTGTTTTTAGCATCTTGTAGGGCTTTGGAGCCACTCTCTTGATAATGATAAAATAGAAAAGGATAGATTGAGCTTGATGAGGATTTGTTGGATTGTATATCCTTTTCCCACTTTAATTCTTGGATTTCAGATTGCATAGTTTGAAGTTGTTTTGATAAAGCTGCCATAAGAATTTCTTCTTGCACATTGTTAGGACCATAAGGTTTAGCCCATTTGCTTTTAGACATTGTAAGATTGGGTTGATGCACTTTCTTAGAATATTGAAGAGGAGGTATGATGAATCAGTTGATTGATTGACATGTGTTGAAGTGATATCTAAAGTGTTGATTAAGTCAAAGACCAAAGGACAAAGGAGATAAAATCCAACTGAGAGAGAGAAGCAATGATTCTGATCTTGAGTCAAGGTTAACGATCCTACTTTCACAACTCAGGATAAGGATAGCGCAGACAAAATGATTAAAGTAATAAGTCACTTAGACTAGCACAACAAAATCAGATTTCAAGACAACAATGAGTCAGACCGTCAACAGATTGCAGTCAAAGATAGACTAGTAGATGATGTTGATGAGAACACAAATTTGGTAAAAATTCAGACAGAACCTTCATAGCAGAATAGAAATTCAGACAACAAGTTGATAGATTTCCAAAGTTTGATAGCAGATACAGAAACTCAGATAAGAGTTGATAGTTAACACCTAGAAGTGTAGATTTGGAATCTGAATGATAAGTTTGATGTTTGATTTGACTGTTCATTTTGAATTTTCTGGTGTCTGTTTGTTTTGATGTTTCACCGACTCAAGACACATCAAGCAGAATGTTTATTGTAAAAAAAATAATAGACACACCACAATCCTAGGATACCCAAGGCAATATCTGTTGAATTCCCATTTGAACTGAAGTTCAGCCACACCTACTCATAGCAGACAACTTAGAAGCTTGGAGGCACGGGCTCCTCCTTATAGTGCATTCACTTCTCAGGCACACCAAGCTTTGAATCCCAAGGGTAATCACTTCCCAAGGGACCATTGTCTCTACTAAGAGCCATGAAAGTGTGGGATGTCTTAGTCAGTCTCTGACCTTTCACAACAATAGATAGAGGGATTTTGGTTACTAGAACAAACTGTGTAGTCAAGGCATCCATTCAGGTGGTTATACTTGTGGTAGATTGGCTCTGTTATGGAGGCCTCCCAGCCTACAGAAGTTACATTTTGTAGGTTATAACGCACCACAAGGGTATTGAGGAAGATCTTCTTCCTAGTATAATGCAATCAACACCTGTTCACTGTGACATTAATCACAATGAAATTTTTTATATACCGGTTCAGAAGGGCTTGGCTTTATCCTATTATCGGTTGGGCAATCCACTCTCACCGGCTTTGTTAAAGCACTTAGGAGGTAGCCACGCTAAAGGATTTGTATGGATTTATCTTTCACCCAATATCCATGAAGGCGGGGGGAGAGGATACGTCCATGCAATTCCTTGGATTTACAAAACTAAAAGACACTTCAAGCAGAATAAGAAAATGACAATAATGTTTCTGGATTTTTTATCATCCCAAAAGGGAAAGAGCATAGTTTCCTGACATCATTGTCATTCCTAAAATAGAAAAAAAATGTTCATTTTAAGAAGTCCTGCATGTGGGTTCCTATTTTAAGAAATCAAAAACAAAATGCAAGCACAATGTTTTGCATTCTATCGATCAAAGGCAACCTGAAAAACCAATTCGTGAGTAGTTTGTGTTTTAGTCTTCTTTTTCAGCGTCCTGCAAACCACTATTAGGTTGTATGCAAAAGATAATCACATGAACATAAAATCCAAAGGTTAGTCCATATTATCAAAATCTAACAATCAGAAAGCAGATCACATATTCAGAAAGTACACAAAAAATTATGTAGTTTAAAAAAAAAATTCACTAAAAAAGGTGATCGTATGAGCCCGTACAAGGCTTTGGAAGCTGTAAAAATGAGGATTGGACAGGAACAGCCATGAAAACCTGCAATTTAGGATACCTCTAAGATTCCAAAACCAAAAAATAACTCCAACCCAGAAATATTTGGGAAATTCTACCCAAAATCAAAAAAAAAATTGCACCTAATTTGGAGTCAAAACAAGCAAGATATGAACATTTGAAAATAGACTGCAATTTCAAAACAACATATGGTGAGGGGAAAGAAAATTCAAATCCTACTGACATCAACAATTTGTGGGATTAAATTTGATGATCTCAAGAGTGTCACAGAAAATCTAAAAACCCTTATTTGGGACAGCTAGAAGGGCATCAAATTTTAGGTACAAAGAATCTCTACGTGCAAATAACAAATGAGTGGCCACCACGTGTCTGCTTCTGGTTTTCCTGTTTGGAGAGCTGTTGATGAGGTGTGCTATGGGTGGCGGAAGTATTGTAACACTCAAAACATAATAATCCTAAAGATCAAATATTTCGCAAGAATCTCACCCGATGGAAAGATCTCAAAGCAACTCTCACAATGAACCTAAAAGTTAAATCTTTCATTAGAACTGACTCAAAGCAACTCAGACCTGCATGATCATCGACAACTTATTTTCTTTCATTCTTCCCTCATGAAGAGTTGGTGGAGGTGTACGGGAGGTGTGTTGCACATGGGTGGCACATAAGATAGCAGAGTGGGAGAAAGAAAATGGTGGGTTATGTGGAGGTAGCAAAGTGTTGGGAGGTGAGTTGAGAAGACTACGCAAGGTAAGGATGAGAGTGCTATGTAGAGAAGAGTAGTGAAGGTAAGGAAGAAGTGGGGTTTAGGGGACATAGTACTAGGGAAAATGAAGCACAGGGAAGAGTGGTGGAGGTAAGTGGGGGTGGGGTAGTGGAAACAGCGAAATGGAGGTTGGGAAGAAGTGATGGGCTAGGTAGCGCAAGGTTAGATCTGGCTGTTAGGGAGATCTTGGCACAGGGTTGCAGAGAAGTGGTGGGTGTAGGGGAAGGCAGTTGTTGAAGTGGTTGCACAGGGGTGTGGAAGAGAGGGGAGGAAATCGGTGTTTGGAGGGTATGAGTGAATGGGTGGAAGCACAGCTTACGGAGGAGGTACTAGCGAAGGGTGGAGGGAGAAGTGGGGGTGTTGTAGGTTTAGTCCCACATTCCCTGCACAATGAGTAAAACTTAGTTTTTTAAACAAAGTTTGAAACATACGATGCAAAGCCAAGGACCCAGGGCTGGGTAGATAGTGGGTTGGGATTAGTTGTGAAATAAATGCAATACTTTCCACAAAAATATCCCATGATATAATAGCGAGTTTATAACATAAGCAGTTGGACTTCGCAGTCATAATCAAAATATTTTTAAAAAAAATGTGAAAGTTGCCTCAATATGCCTGCTTTGTCTCGATTTGTGTGCCAAGGCCGTACGGCCTCTGTTTACAAAAAAAATTGTGATAGATTTAATTTTGAGCGAGCATAGGCGTGTTTACAGTCATTTTCAACCAAAATTACACTCCGGATGCAATGGTAGACTTAGATTCAGCTCAAAATAAATTAAAAAAAGAATCAAAGATAGAATTTAATAATGAGGCCTGAAATTGATTTTCTGCCCCACAGTGGGCGCCAGAAATGTGATAGCTAAATGTGGGCCTCTGATTTAGCCATACACTTCAACATGGTCATTGCTCTTCAATCACATATAGAAATGAAAATAGATTAATTCATCCTGCATGTGTGAATGAATCGACCTGTTGCCTCCTAGTAGGCAGGAGTATGAGCTTGCTCTCAGATCATCACAAGCTCAGTGACTACACTGAAGACCTAAACAAAGGATTTAATCTAGATGATTGAGCTAAATGATTGATTAACTAAATGAAAAATGAAAATGCAGATTGTTGTTCATCCAAAGATGATTAAGATTCATTTTAGAAGTACTAAATGAAATGTGAGATATTTATTTTAACAACACCAAATCAAACTGTACTCTAAGTTTATGTTTGCATGCTTGAATAAAAGTAAACAACAATGCTACATAAATGAAAGCTAAAACATGCAAGAAAGCTAAGATAAAATGCAGTATAATAACTTTAATAAAAATTAGGATCCTTTGTGAAGGAAAAGAGTTTCTCTTTTATAGAAATCTCTCTCGAATCGACGGTCGAGATCAAACAAAAAGAGTGGCTCATATTTGATTGAAGAAGTACAATCCATGTGCAAGTGATTTGATTGGTCGAGAGAGTCAGTTGACTAAACTGACTGATTAGTTGTTTTGGAAACTTCCATATTCAGTTTTCAATTAACTGAAATGTTTCCAAATTGATAAACAAATGAGAATTAGTTAACTGAGTGGAACTGGATTGTTTCCATTTTGATAATCAGTCAACTGAATTTGATGATGTCATATGCATTTTTAACAAATTACTTGATTTTGAATGCACATTGAGGTTTTTATAATTAATTTAGTTCCTTCTTTATTTAATTGACAATTTAGCAATTTTTATTTAATTAATGTCATAATATCAATTAAATAATAGTATAAAGTTTATTTTCCAATGTAATGTGATTTTAGGAATTAATTAATTAATCAAGTAAGATGAATAATTAGGACTTAGGATATAGGTCAGATCAGTTCGAATTTGATAATTACCTGTTTGATTTAGGACTTAGAATAATCAAGATTAGGGTTTCTTGATTAATTGTTGAGATTGGGGGTCTAGGATTTAGGTGACCATTTTTAGGTGATTACAAGTATTACCTTGTAGATATGCTTTTTGGCAATCATGTCAAAAACAAGGGGGAAAGATAGGATATATATGTATATATGAGGAAATGCATGTACACAAAAGAGGAATATATATATATATATAGAAGATTTACAAAAATAGTTTTGGAAAATAAAACGCAGTCAGTTGTAACCGAGTTGCAGAGCAGTAGTCAAAACTGAGCTAGAACCCAAGCACATGGTAAGGGGGAGTTTTGAATTATTAATTTGTTTGATCAGATTTTTTGGTATGATAAGTGTTTTTGTCACTAATGCCAAAGGGGGAGATTATAGACCTTATGGAAAGAAATTTTTTCAATTAGTGCCAAAACAGTTAGTCATTCATATGGTTACAGTGTGTACCAAGCAAGTAGCTTGAAGTGTTACCTGAGCTAAGCAGTTACAGTGTCGACCGAGTAGTTAGTTCCAAACAGTAACACCCGAGTCACCAGTTTTACTCGAGTTGCATACCATCTCTAAGTGATCAATTTGGCCCAAGAACTCAGTCTCAACTAAGTGCTTGAGTTGTCAAGTTCATTGTATCGCCCAAGTGTCAGTATATCACCCATGTGGATTACTGGACCCGAGTATTAGCATTGGGCTGCCTTACTACATATTTTTTGATGCTATTTAATATAATAGTATCCAAATTATGGTGGTAATTGATTTGGATAAGGATATATGTAAGACACTTTGTTTATCCAAATATGAAGCAAGAATGATTACAATTGTTGGAGATTTGATTCTGGACAGTTGATTGATTGTATGTTTGTCATTGATGACAACATATAATACCAACAGCACTTCTGTATGTACTTATCCATATGATGACATAAAGACTTGCATGGATAGATACATGTTATTGACATGTTTATTATGCTATGTTCATACACGTAGACCCAGATATGAAGTTTTAGTAAAGATATGCAATCCTGTTATTGACGGTTACAGTTTTGGAGGATTAATAGTTTAAGGCCGATGTATGTAACATGTTGATCGAGTTGCACCTATCTTAATGATATACATGTGTATATTCATGATTATTTATGTTTTTTTGATATTTTTCTAAAGATGCAAGATGTGTTTCAAGAAGATTACAAAGTTATGATTAAATTGGTGAAGCTGACTTAGTGAAGTGACACGTTTGTTCAGCATCGGCTTACGCGGTTGTAATTATGCTTGCGTTCCTAGTAGAGACAACAAGGATGTTATGAACAATCATCTAACAGGTCCCATGATCTCATATTTGGTGTATGTATTTATAAAAGGTTATTTGTGATAAGAAGAGTTGTGAAAGTCAGAGATTGACAAGCAGAACAGAGTGTTGATGCAGCAGAGCTATATTTATCATATGTTGATAATATAGATGTTTATGTTGAAGCATTCAGAATACAGAGGAGATTTTTATATTGATTTACAAGAGGTTAAAGCATTGATGCATAAAAGGAACTAATCAGACAAGCAGTGTCAAGTAACAGTTCATTTCATTGGTACAGTGTGTATCAATTATCTAGAAGGTTGTAGCCTTCACTTCTTGGGCAGTGAGTCCTTTGGATAGTGAGTCCACCACCCCTAATAGGGTTATTGTAAAAGACTCTTAACAGGGTCTGACCCTTAACCAGGTCAAATATACTACTGCATTGTATTGTACAACTCCTAACAGGGTTGAAGAATCTTTTAACAGGGATTACTATAAATAGTATAGTTCTTTGTGGGTACTAATTCCCACCGAGGTTTTTCCCATTTGGTTTTCCCATAACCAAATTGATGTGTTGTGTAATGTGTTATCTGAATGTGTATTAATTTCATATGATTCTAGATTAATAAATAGAAAATATTTAAAGTTGTTGATAACTGATTCACCCCCCCCCCCCTCTCAGTTATCTTTGAAGTATTCTAAAAATTGGTATCAGAGCCAAGTACCTTGGAGAGAAAGCCTAACAGCTTAAGGAATATTAGATGGCATACTTTAGAAAAGAGATTCCTAAGTTTGATGGAGAGAACTATATAGATTGGAAGAATAAAATGATAACACATCTTCAATGTGTTGGCTTTGAGATCTTTGAGATTGCTACACAAGAAGTTGATATTCCATCTCTGAAAGACCTTGCAAAGGATGATACTACCAACAAACAGAAGGACATTTTTACACACAATGCAATGGCCAAGGAAGCCCTAATCGGTTCCCTATCTGACAATTAATTTTCTGAGGTCAAGAAATTTGACAAAGCATATTCCATATGGAAGTATTTGGAAGACATGTTTGAAGGAGACATCCAAGCAAAGAATGCACACAGAAAAACATGGAAAAAGAAATACAATAGACTCAAGATGTTGCCAGAAGAAAACATCAGAGCTTATAATCAGAGGATTAATGAAGCAGTATCTGCAATTAGAAACAATGGAGGAGTAATTTCAGAAGAAGACATAATGGACAAGTTAATGACTACATTGACAGTAGACTATGAAAGAAAAATCAACATTGTAGATGAGACCATGCAGTTTTCTAAAGACTTCAAGAGAGAGACTTTGATTAGAAAACTCTCTACATTTGAGATATCAAGATTGAAGACTGAACCTAAGAATGAAACAACCTTCAAAGCTTCAATCCACGGTAAGAAATCCTCACACATCTCTAGTCATAATGAGAATAAAGAAACTGATGAAGA
>MU225336.1:525092-565723 GCA_018584345.1 Thuja plicata | reverse complement strand
ATATATATATACATATATATATATATATACATATATATATATATACATATACATATATATATATATACATGTATATATATATATATATATATATATATATAGATATATATATGGATGCAAATATGAAGAGGCAGATTGATTAGAAGGCTACAGTAGTATAAAGGAATAGTAGAGACTCATCTATCACATTCAGGTATCAGTATTACATCAAAGGATCTTATTTAGAAAATCAGAGTTGCATATCAGATCATTCATTGATTAATCCTAACAGGTGTATCACTCAAATCCTTTAATCGGGTGGAATTAACAGTCCTTCTCAAATCTCCTAACAGAGTACATACTTTATTGTATTGTATGAATCCTTTCACAAGGCGGACCTAAGAGTCCTTATTTCTCCTAATAGGGAAGACCATCAGAAGTAGTCAATTGTAAGCCTTAACTGGCCAACTTTATTATTGCAGTTCTAAATCTTGTGGGTATCATCCCCACCCTAGTTTTACTTTCTATTTGGAAGGTTTATGGGTAACCAAATATTGTGTCAAGTGTTATGAATGTTTATTTATTTTTTGTTCCATGCATGCCATTAGATTAGTCAATCTAATAAAGGATAAAAGTGAATAAGTTTTTTTGGTTCCTGATTCACCCCCCCCCCCTTTAGTCACCTAGCCTACAATATATTTCCAACACCTCAGTCTCCACAATACCTTTAAAAATCTTGAATTTGTCAAAGGCTTCATATTTATCTATCAAAAATGTAACCCACATCAATCTATAATAATCATCAATAAACAAAAGAAATACCTATCTGCATAATAGATTCTTATTCTTGTAGCACCACATAAGTTAGTATTCACCAAATCTAGCAATTCAATTGAAGAATAATTGTTTCTCTTAAAAGTAGATTTAGTCAACTTACCCAATTGAAATTCCTTACATGTCACATTAGTTGGCTTCAATAGTTTAGGAAGATCTCTAATTGCCCATGTAGTGATTATCTTCACAACGTTACCAAAGTGCACATGAAAAAATCTTTTGTGCCACAACCAACTATCATTAATCTTAGCAATTCAGAATCTATTCTTAGAATTGTTCAAATGAATTACATTACCTTTATTCTTTCTTCCTAATGAAATATCACTCCTAGAGATTCCAATAATCTTCCACATTCCATCCTTGAATTGTAAGTTGTAACCTTTATCAACAAGTTGTCCAACACTCAAAAGATTGTTCTTAAAACCTGAACAACATATAAACATCATCGATATTATTCTTACCATCAAGCATAATGGAACCTCTACCTCTAATCATACAAGGAGTGTCATCACCAAATCTAACAACACCACCATAATACTCCAATTTCACAATTTTTTTTGTTTCCAGTCATATGTTGTGAAAAATCACTATCAATTACCCCTTCATCCTTCTTATCCACATGAAAAACCAAGACTTTTTCTTCATTCAAGAAACTAGGATCATCATCTTTGATTAAAATAAACACAATCTCATCTTCACTCTTTTTGTATTCATCATTAGTTACACCTTCATCAACAACATAATAACATTTTTTCTGATATTTAGACTTGATTTTCTTAGGCATGTACTTAGATCCTTTATCTAGACATCTTTAAGCAATATGGCCATTCTTATTTCATGAAAAACATTTCAAAGGTAACTTTCCTTGATACTTATCAGATCCCTTAGGTAATCTCTCTGCAATTAGGGATTCAAGCTCTTCAAGCTTTCTTTCTTCTTCTTCTTTAAGTTCTTCCCATTTCTTGGCTCATATCTAGATACATACTTAGATGAAATTTCTCCAGGGTCATATCTTTTCTTATCCTTATAAATAGTAGCTTTAAATGCAAATTTGACTTTAAGAAGACTATCTCCAAATTCTCTCATTTCAAAAGTAGATGAATTACCAATCAATGTGTCTCTTATTACGGTTGTCATAGTTCTATTTTCTTCAATAGAAACAACTTTATGTTTGTAAGAAGAAGGAAAATATCTCAATATCTTGGAAACAATCTCATTCTCATCCAAAGTTCCACTAGCACACATGATTGCACAAACTAGTTCGGTCAGCTTCTGCACAAAAGGAAGTAATGTTCTCATCTTCAATGCTTCATATTTTCCTTTTAGACTTTGTAGCTTGGAATAATTTATAAATGTATTTCCTTTATGCAATGTGTGTAATTTTACCCATATCTCATTTGTAGTATCTAATACCATAACATTAGTGTATTCAGGATCTGACAAAGTGTTCAATAAGGCTTGTTTTTCTCTCATATTGTATTCAAAAATCTTCTCATCAAAAGTCACAGTAGAAAGATCATCAAGAGTGGTGTAAGACTTCTTAGTGACATCCCAATAATCTTCTCCAATTCATATCAGGTGTTTTATTATCCATTCCTTCCATATATCATATTTGTACCTTCAAATATAAAACTATCCTTCTTAAATGCTTCCATCAGGATCTCCTCAAGCGGTTAAGATTCAAAAAGAGGACTTAGCTCTAATACCAATTTATTGACTTAAGGAAGCACACACAACTGATAGGTTGGGTGAATCATTTTCGTCCTAAAACTATAAAAACATTAACCAACTTATGAACTTAATCTCAGATCTCATTGATAAACATGAATGCAAGATCATAATATAGTAATCAACACAAAATATCAAGGTTTTTGACGTGGAAACCTAGTTAAGGGAAAAATAATGGTGGGGATCAAACCCACAAGATTAATGTACTCTATTAGAAGCACTACACCTTGTTAGGATTATTAAAAATGTGAACACACATGTATTCAAGAACAATACTTAGAGTTCAGTGATCAAATACAAAATGTGCTTCAACCAAAAGAAGGTTCACTACCTTACAACAATCACTGATTATAATTCATAATGGACAACAATCCATATCTCAAGAACTGACTAAAAGAATATCTTATTATGCCAATACACTCTCAATGAAGTGCATAAAATCTCTACCTTAATTATAGATTCCACTATACCTCTTCTCATTCACTCTTTCACACTCTCATAACCACAAATGATTACATATTATATACATTACATCAATTTTATTTTAACTAGGTCAACCAGAGACCTGATTAAAAAATGTTAAATCATTACAATTCAATACACAATGTGATCCATTGAATGTCATACAAGACATAGAAATGATCAATAACAATGTCCTTGAACATGCTATTAATCCATAAATCACACCACAATCTTTCGCATCATGCTAGACCGCCAAGTTGGCCATGAACAATTAAGAACATTAGCACACCATATGAAACTTTATAAATCTGATCACATAACCAAATACGATCCAGCAACACAAATAGGACATGACCTAGAAATATCTGCAAGAAACATGAAATGCCATGACATCAATAGGAACAACTCTGTCTCATAATTCATGCTCATCTCTACACTATTCATCAGTAACACTAGTCACCAACCACTATCATTAAAGAAAAATAAATTGCTATCATCCAAATCATGAAATACTCAAGTTAAGGACACACATCTAGGTATTGAATAGACCATCAGGTTAGCAACTAGGAATATTGTATAACCAATCCACACCGATCTAGTAGTTGAAACACTATCTCTTATTGAACAACCCAAATAACACTCTCTGATAAATGCTTCGTAGCTCACTCAGATCATTGTGAAAACCTTTGTAAGTTGACATAGATCAAATAAAGATATCAATGAAACCATATATACCTTCACAACATCTTATATTCAATATATTAGTTGTACAAAAGTAATATTCTCACTAAACATCTCAGGAACACACAAGAACATTCTCAGCAACAGTAGGAATATGTTGACATAAATGAAAAAACATTAATGCCAGCACATTTATGAACAATTATCAACAATATCTCAATACTCATGTATTTAGTTAAAAAGGAATCACAAATTTTTTTATGATGTTATGATATTTGTTCAACACTTGTGGTGGAAAATAATGCATTCTCTTTGTGAGACTATTTTGGTAAAGTGTGACTTGGCTAGTGGTGTGGGTCTTGGGGATATGGTGATTTGAAATCATATAAATTTTCCTCTTCAAGGGGGTGCTCCAATTTATGGTAGTTGGGTCATGAGAATTAGATGTAGAGATCTTTTTTGAAGGATAAGTTGAGAGGATTGTTGGACCCCTCCCCCTTAGAGATTTTTAAAAATTAATATTGATGGTTGATCATGGGGGAATCTTGGGCAATGCTGACATTGGTAGAATTTATCATGATAGATCGTGTAATATTCAGTTTTTTATTTATTTATAATGGCCTTGGTATAAATAATTTAATGGAGGATCTTTCTATTTTGTATCATATTGATCATAGTTGTGTTCATGTTTGGAAAATGATTATTTGTGAGCATGATTCTTTGGTGGTGGTGACTTTTCGAACTAGGAAACATATAGATGATGGTAGTTGGCATTTATCTTTGGTTATTAGACATGTTCTTCATTCGTGTACCTCCATGGTATCTACTACTTTTAGATATATTCCTAGGGACTCGAATGGTGTAGAATAGTTTTTGGCCAAATAGACTTCTGATCAAATGAAAGCTTGGAAAATAGTGGATAAGGGTCATTTACCTCTAGAAATGTCACATATGTGTGATCAATTAGTGGAAAGTGACAATGTTTTATAATGCTCTTTCTCTAGTGGGTATCCTGTCTAATTTATTTTGTATCTCTCTAGTGGTTGAATAAATGTTTTCCCTCTTTTAATAATAAGGAATAATATGGAGGAAACCATGCGAGTATGATCATTCTTTCCTAGAGAAAATTTGTTGCTACTTCAAAACTTGTGGTGAATCTTGGATGTGCCCTCTAATCCATCCTAATTTAGAGGAGGAAATATAAAAAGAATAGGGAAGGGAAATTCCTTGACTCTTTTCATACCAAAGGGTTTAGTTTGTGTAGCAGAAACAATCCTTATACCATGGAGTCCTCCCCCTTTCACTCTTTTATGACCTAGTGCATTTATTGTATTCTTCTCTATTTTGGAAAGGAATTTTTTTTCAATGTGGTTTTCACCCTTTCTTTAACTATGAGATATTTAATTAATTGTAGGTGAATTCTAGGAGTTGTGGGGCTCACTAACAACTCCACAATCCTATTATTTTTTAAATTAAACCAAATAAACTTATATCATTGCTATATAAATAAATGTGATCACTGCACCTATTTCAAATGATTCAACACCCAAATAAAATCCAAAAATACATAAATATACTAGGACTTGCGCCAAAAGGAGTTGTAGTAGTTACATCGATAAAAATATTTACCTTTTATAATATATTACAGTGATGAAGACTCAATAATAAAAATAATAAAATATTGTTAATAAGATTTATATCTTACAATATGTGTGAACTATTCTTGGAAAATAAAAAATAAAAATAAATTGAAAGTGGCTATATACAATTTAGTTCTAACTAAATATATGTACAAAATATCTTTATAATTTTTAATATCTTTAAGTGAGTTACAAAATAGATATATTTGTCTCTATTTTATTTGATGTGTTGTATACAACTAATGTAATTCATAAAATAGACAAAATTTTGTCTTTATAACTACAAAGCTATTTAGACTTATTTATCCTTCCCCATGTCCAACCCGCTTTCCCTTCAACTCACCTCATTTTTAGGCTCAATTTGTTTCTCCATTTCCTCTATATCATCTTATAGGTCATCAATCTCCACCATAGGAGTTTTAATTTTTTACCCTTTTCCTATTTTTCTAGCCTTAGAAGGGTTGGCCTTGCAAGTAGCAACCCTTTTTATTATATTCTCTTCAATCTATCTAGAAGAAATACTTACTTAAAAAATTATAAAGATGTTGACCATGAGGATTATACTCTTCAAGATTAGGATTGATTTGGCATCCCATGTAAGCCAAAAGTTTTTCTTCTATTACTCAAAATATCCTTAAGCCCTTGTGGCCACTGATTGTAAGTGATGTAACTCCATCCTTTAGAATTGAGTATCATATTTTCCATGTGGTAAGATGATTTATTTCCTTCATGAAGAGTATACTTGATAATATTGGTTAACATATTTTTACAGTCTTCCATTAGAGTAATCAAGTCCCATGGGCATCCAAATTTCCCTTTAAAATGATTAACAATTAATTTTGAATCTCCTTCCAGGATATTTTTTTGGGAATTCAACTCTCTTAAGCATTTGATACCCTTCCACATAGCAATGGCTTCCGCCCTATTGTTTGAACCAACTCCAAGCTTCTTGTTGCACACTTAAATAAAATACCCCTTCCAATCCTTAATAGATCCTTTAGCAGTTGATGCCGCCACGTTTCCCTTAGCACAACCATCCAAATTATATTTAATGTTAGAGTAAAAAGGTATTTTCACTTATTAATTAAATCGTTATTGATTTAATTATTCAGTGACTTTTTATCTCTAGTTCACTTAAGCTAAACTTTAGGAATTTAATAATTAATTCTTTTATTTATTATTGATACAACCTAGGTTTCTCCCTTTTAGGGATTTTTGATCTCCGTTACAAGGATTGATCTCTTTATAACTATTATTCTCTCTCTGAATGAATATTTCATCTTTCAGAACTTTCTATGTTGTGTCTCCATTCTTTGCTTTTGTGAGAGGTTCTTTACATGCAGTGGATCTTGGTGATAAATTTCTTCAAATTCTAACATGGTATCAGTGCCCTGTTGTTGCAGCTCAGTCTTGAGTTTTCAAAGATTTTTAGGAGTGTTGAGGGTTTCAAATTTTTAGATTTTTTGTGTGGATATGGGGAGAGTTATTATTTGGATCAGATTGGGCACAAACCAACCTCATGATTGTGTTGAAAAATGCCCAAAACCTCTTATTTCCATATAAGGCATGTCCAATTTGGACAAAGTTGTCATCTAAGGCTAAAAACAATTGCATGTGCCCCTCTTTTGGGCACACAAATCAAGGTGAGAAGGAAAAAATTGCAAAAAAAATATTTAAAAAATAGGTTTTTTTGGTGCACCGCATGGTGACCACTGTTGCACAGTCGAGAATCCACCATCGATCATCTCACCAAGCTACATGCTCATCTCACCAAGTTGCGTGCTTGGCTCATTGGGTTGTGGGCTCATCTCACCAAGCTATGCACTTGGCTTGCTTTGTGTTTCCCATCCCAAGCGACTCTGATCGCCCACCACCAAATTCTCCCTCCCACCACTGAATTCTTCCACTACCACGCCACCATCACCTGAGAAGCCACCGCAGAGCCACCAAGCTCTCTTTTTTTGAATTCTAAGGTACCTGTCTAATTTTTTCTCATAACTTGAGCAAACGGAGGCATTTTTCACCAAACGAGATATCCTCAGAAAGATGGTTCCAATCCCAACCTGATTTTATAGGTTTGGTTTTTTTTTATTTTTCCATCTTGGAGGGTTTTTTTAGTCAAATTCAAAGTTCCTTTTTGTACTCTATTCACCATATCTTACTACTCAGGACTCCATTTTTTAACTTCCTAATGTCATAAAAAAATGATTTTATTATCTTTCTTTTTGTATGGGTCTCATCTACAAAATCTTCTCTAGGTACATTATATTCAAGCTTTTGATTTTTTGCAATCATGTGGTTATCTTGGATGTTTCAAGTCTTGGGTTCATTTTCCTTGCATGGGGTGACTCCTTTTTAGCTGTTACTTATGTTCTTACATCTTTCAATCATTCCTGAGCTTGTAGACATCTATTTCTTTAGCATTTATTTTTTTCAAACACACTAAGATAAAGTGTCATCTGTTGCATGCTTTGGATCTTTCACATTTTTTGCATGTTTATACTTGCATTACATAATAAAGTGGCATGGGGGGGTCTACCTTTGTTAAGTGAGTGTTCCTTCCATGACATTAGCCTAATTATGTGTAACTAGAGATTGATCATCCTTGACACCATCCTTTATATTTGTTTGTACTTTCTTCAACATGTAGTTATTCTTGGCAGCCTCTTTCACTATACCTTGCATACCTCTCTATGCTTAGCATTATGGGGGTTATTTCCTATTGGCTCTAATGTTTCTTTGGTTTGATGGAGTGAGCTATGTATTCATTATTTGTTCCTATGTACTAGGTGGATGCAGTGGCCGGGTACCGATGCATTTCAGTGAGATGGATCATTTAGCATATGGACACTTCTTTCATTCCTATTTTGGAGGCATCCTTCCATCTTTTGATTAGATCTTCATACTTAGGTGTTTTTGTCATCTGTATCTTTGAGTTTCGAGGATTGGATTTTCTTTCCATCCTAATTCGAGTAGTGTCATTTGAGGGCACTCATACAGATTATAGTCTTCTCTACCTGATCAAATTCTATTTCAATCGAGGTTCCAATAGTTATTCTTTGATAGTGTTTGCAGCTTCATGCTTCTCTAGTGTTCTTCATGTTCTTCTTTTGATCATCTCTTCTTACTTTGGTGTTTTTTCCATCTTTATATTTGAGTTCTAATGTTTGCCTTTGTTTTCCATCCTGATTTGAGTACTGTCATTTGAGGGCACTCATGCAGATTATAGTCTTCTCTACCTGATCTGTGTTCATATTTTCACGGACATTCTCTAGTTTGGAGGCTTCTTCAGTCCTTCACGAGGCTTCATCTCTTTCTGGAGAGAGGTTTTATCCACTATGTTTTCTTATTTTATCCTCTTTACATAGATTTTTGTACTTGGGTACCTGATTAGGCCATGTTGTCAGGACCCATTTCCTACTTTCACTAGTTGTTTCTAGGTTTTTAGCTTCTCCCTAAGTTTATCTTAAGGGGGTGGTAGAGTAAAAAGGTATTTTTCACTTATTAATTAAATCATTATTGATTTAATTATTCAGTCACTTTTTATCTCTAGTTCACTTAAATTAAACTTTAGGTATTTAATACTTAATTCTTTTATTAATTATTGATGCAACCTAGGTTTCTCCCTTTTAGGGCTTTTCAATTTCATTTACAAGGATTGATCTCATTTTAATTATTATTCCCTCTAAATAAATATTTCAGCCTTCAGATCATTATGATTTGTGTCTCCATTCTTTGTTTTTGTGATAGGTTTTTTGTTGCAGTGGATCTTGGTGATAAAATTCTATGAATTCTAACATTTAATTCACCCGTCCTTATGATGGGTTCATTTAGTCATCTTTCTAGTCAAGAGGCTTGCGTAGTTTATATCCATGATGTTCAACAAATGCTTCATTGTAATTATAAAGAAGTCTATTGTTGGAAAAGATTTATATTGCATACTGATCAAGGATATATTCATCCAGATGACATTAATTGGTTCCCCCAATAACTTTGTATCATGTGTACAATAAAATATAATATTTGTACAATAGTGTAGCCAAAGGAGCAGGACTAAATTGATAAATATCTCTACATTTTCCTTAGTGATCACATAGTGCCAATGTGTACATTTGTCAAAAACAATTTTAAGAATGTTGTTGCATAAGTTTTGTTGCTCGGATTTGATTGTTCAACAATAGTGATATAATTTATTAGAAATGGCTAAGACTATCAACAATTTACATGATATGTTAGTTTATTGATTCTTGTTAAGCTCCATTTAAATAAACTCATATAGAAGGTAAGAAAATATTCTTTCTATTTAAAATTGTTGGGAAAAAAACATCAATTGAATTTTTTGTTGTAAAAAATAAATACTCATGAAACTTTTAATAAATATGTTTGTGTATCAACACGAATGTTAATAATAATATAATTAATCATGTGTCACAAATTAGTAGAGTAATAAACATAAAATTCATGTTTAAAAAAAATAACATATAAACTTTTATAAATAAATCTAATTTGTCATGTATGAACTCACAAATTATCTAAATTTTATTTCATTATATATTAAATATTATTAATTATGTGTTGGTTTGAGAAACATACCTAACTAACAGTGAAAATTCTCAAATTAACTAATATCTATTAAGAGAAGAAAGCCTAACCTTCAAAGTTAAATTTGATTAAAAAATTTAAAAATAATTATTGATTGAACAATATTGCAAAGAAATAATATCACAACAATACAATAATGATCTAATGTGATGTATTCTTGAAGAAGAAAATCAACAAAAAGTTTGAATTGGATCATTAAATAGAATGTGAGAAAACAATTTGTCATGGAATAATGTCATAAACTAGCTTATGTGGGAAGATGTCAAACTTGATCTAAATATATTACAACCAATATCTATGGTAAAAATTTTGGAATCAAATACATTATAGACAAGATAAGAGCATTGAGATTGGTAAAAAATAACATAAAATTTATTATAAAGTAATTAACAATTTTGTATTTCTACTTCTTTTATTTCCTTGTATTTTTGTATTTAAGAATAATATAAATAGTTTTATTCTATTTATTTAATAAAGTAATTTGTTATTCAACTTTAGCTCGCCATTAATTTATAAAAATAATTGAAAATAATAATAACATATTATAACAATATTATATTGCTATTATTATACTTGTAATTATATTATTTATATATATTATATTTTTGGCTTTAATTAATATTACATTAACAGAAAGAGAGGACAACAATTTCGTAGAATCATAATCAAAATCCATAAAAACTTGAGCAACCCCAACCGCAAAGAAAGATGACACAAATAAATCTGAGAACTTGATTATAGGTAATGCTAAGATATTTTAAATTGATTGAGTTTGGTGTTCCAGATCGGTCTTATCATCACTCAAGTTTAGGGTTTACCATTTATAGTTTAGGGTTTAGGGTTTAGGGTAAGCACTCAGTGTTTAATTTGACGTTCATACAACTGTTATACAAAATTCTATAAAGTTAAATTTGACACTTCTATGATTGTTACAATAAATCTTGATGATTTAAATTTGACGTTTATATGACTATGTTGATGAGACTTTGTGACCGGGTCCGCCAATAGATGTAAGTTGTCACCGGGTACTGGGGTACTAGCCAAATTTACTTGTAAAGGTTGTCAGGAGAAATGATATTCTCTGGGCGTTCAAGCATGTAAGATTCAATTCTCGATGGTGCAGGAGCTTAGTTGGGAGTGTGACTATTTTGTTCAGGGGGATAGCTAGTTATCTCGGCTCATCTTCTCTGGGGATTTAGGTAAGTGGGGTTTCTTGTAAGCATTCGCTAGTTAACCAAATAATCTTCAAAAGATAGGCCAGGGTTAGAAGTATTCCATCTATCTATTGTCATGCAAATACATTTAAACATCAACCATGCTCTAACATGCTACACTAAAATAATGAATGTATACAGAGCCATCAGTTCATACACATTCAATAGCGAGGGGTAAATAAGGTTGTTAATCTACTTAAAATATCAGAGCAAGGGACATAAGAAACATATAGAATGAAAGAGCATTAACTCAGAGATCAAGAGACCAACACAGCATTGCGGGAATCCTTCCTTCTTCATTAATGGTTTTCCAGCATCATTGGTGAGTACATCAATAATGGCTCCAAGGGAGCGTCTATCTAATGAACCTCTAAGAACTAAGGAGCATTGAGCTCTGCAACTGCTAGAAATGAAACACTGAAATGCTATAGTCATGGACTGCAAAATCATCAATTTTGCCAACCCTTGAAATGAGGTCAGACTTGTTATTTATACACATATTTTCCCTAAAATTAACCTCACTTATCATTACACTCAATCAATAAAATACAATTTCTGGTGGTCGGAACTACCTACACCATGCTACAATAATCTCAAAAAGAATGGAGGTTTGATATGTCAGAAGAATGGGACAAGAAAAGAGGTATGCAAGAATCAACCTCGACATTAGAGCTAGTTGGAGAATAGAAGAAATCCAATCTCCTTGGGATCAAGGCTACATGCGTCATCAATGTCAAAGTGGCTCACTGTCTTTGATGTGCTAGGTGTTTAATGTTGGGGTGGTGCCTTGGGAATACCATCTATTAGAACCATCCCCCGAGCTGATGTGCCTTGCTAGGGTCACCTACTTCCTGACACCCTTATTAATTGTCTAACAATGACTGGTCAGCTCCAGGGAACCAGGACGCGGATCATGAAAAGAATACAAAACTGTGGATCCAGAACTCTGAGATCCAGGAGCTTATGCTCAAAGAATAATGAATACAAAATATGCTCGGCTGATGAAAATCTCCAGACTCTAGAGGACCTTATTGCTCCTTACTATTTTTAAATGCTTCTAAAACTTGGCTTACGCTATCTTCATCTATATCCTTGATGTTGTCCCATCAACCATAGACAACCTCCAGCTTCTCTGGCCCCGTCCCAGAATTTGCCTACGATCTTCACGGCATCATGTGCCTAGATCATCATCTTGGTTAATATTGATAACCTTCCCCTATCAAAGTCCCTGACAGACTGATATAGGGACTCCATCCACTCATCATACTTCCTAAGGGCATAGTCCTCTAGGGTACATGTCCCAGTGGTGAAGGGGTCAATTTCTGACAGCCCTACCACCAATGCCTGAAATAGGCCCAAAGGATATCAGGCCATGGTCACCTTCTCTTTTAGGGCCTTAACTAGTTCCTTGCATACCTTGATTTTGAGGCCAAGTCTGGAGTACTGGGCCTGGGGAGAATCATATGATTCATCTCCAAACATTCCCACCTCTGTGATAGTTTCTTCTCGAGCATTGAAAACTTCATCCAACCTGGCCTTTTATTTTTCATACTTTTCTAAGTCTTGTTCCCACACAATAGCATAGGCATTCGCCTAACTAAGGAGAATGTTGATCTGATATAGATCCGGGAGTGACACCACTAAAATTTGCCTTACAGCGGATATTTGTTTGGTGACCCACTCATCCACAGCCTAGGCCTTCTTCTTCATGACCTTTAAAGAATCCATATCACCCTATACAAGCGGTAATCTAGAGGTAGAAGCTTATGGACGGACCTCAGCTAGGGGCTATGTAAGTTCCACTAGAAGTGCGAGGAGATTCGCATTGGTCTCCTTTTCCCCCTTCAACTTTTGACTCTATTTATTGTATCAGGCCTCCACTACCTTGGTGGCCTCCCTGAACAGGTCCAATTCACCCTGCTTGTCTCTCCTCCCTAGTGTCACTTCTGTAATAGTGTAATCTTTGGGCCTTACAGTTGCTACATCTGCATCTAGGCAAGGTGTTATGATTTCCACAACTGTACTTCCTGCTAGACCGGTCTAGAGGGTATAGAGCATCTGAGTCTTCTTAGGCATCTTGGCCTCTACATTTTGGGCTATCATCTCAGCTAGGGAGAGAGGAACACCTATTGCTACCGCTAAGGTTTTTCTCTTCCTCAATTTCACCAGCCGTTGAGCCGGTTGGGGTGACTTTGTTGTTAGAACCTAGGCATTTGGATTCCCTTCAAAATCTGGCGGTGCATTCCTTACATCAACATTGTCATCAGGATCTTTCTATTTTTCCTATTCATGTTCCTTCTCCTATTCTCTGGAGGCATCAGTGTTCTCCACCATGTTGGCATCCTCTTTTGTGATATCCAGGGTTTCTTCTCTATTGGTGTCCATACCACCTGCATCCCTGGGGCTTTCCCTGTAGTTCTCAGCATCATTCGATCCAACATTTATATATTTGGGGATTTCCCCATCATTATGCTGCTATTGGTCTTTGGCCTCATTCGCCGGAACATCTTCCACTGCTGGAACATTTTGTGGGGGTGGGTGAGGTACCTGGCCAAAGTTAAACAATACGACTGCTTTTACTACCTCACCGAATGTACTCTGGGGCAATTAGTCATCCGAAGTAACCAAAGGCATTTGGAGCATGATGATTGTGGGTACTATTGATCTCGTGCGTCTGGTTTCCCCAATCATTGGTTTCTCATCTACTATTTGCCTTGGTTCATCTTTGGCCTCTTGGACTGGTGTTTTCTCCCACTCAGGATCTTTTTTTGTCTCTTCCCAAACTTTCTACTGCACATAAGCTTCTTTTTTTGAGACTTCCTCTTCCATGGGGATATCCTCCTTTTCTTGGGCGGTGATCTCTTCTACCGTGTGATATATATCCTCATGTAGATTCATGAGTTCATCTGCCTCGAAGACATCATCAAAATCATCATGTGGGGGAGAGGTATCTAAAATATTCTCAAGTTTGGGGGACTCTGAACTGAAATCTACCGAGGGCACGTTAGGCATACCGCGGCCTTCATCTATCCTTGGGGTGGGATTCACCTTATGCTTCTTCTTCCTTTGTAGTGGGACCCTGGTATTCAAAATACTTGGAGACTCTACCTCTACAAAATTCTGCCTGCTCATAATTGTGGCCAATGACAAAGATCCCGCCAAGCGAGTAGAGGCTACTGGAGTTGCGAGGAGGTCCTAGGAGAGTTATGCACTTATCTTCTAGATTTCCAGCCTCGACGCCTCCTTTTGTTCATGTAACTATGCCATTATGGGGATTAGACCCTGGGAAGGTACCTTGGCTGGGGTATCTTCTTTCTCTTTCCCCTTTCTTGTACTCGGTTTGGCGGCAACAATGAGCCTCCCAACAATTGGTCCCTTCCAAGTGCTCTTTGGATACACCCAAGAAAAATACTTGTGACAATTTTCAAGAATGAGGTGACATACCCCCTCAATTGTCAAATATTCTAGGGTGGCCCAATCCACCAGAGGGAGATCCATCTTGTCGAACCTTTGCTCTTTATACAATGGGTCTTCTAAAGGGCTGTCATAAGAAATACCCTTCAGGAAACCCCAAAGGTCAAGGAATTTCATCAAACCTTTGGACATCCACAAATGTTGGTAGGCCCGGAGGTCAAAACCATCTTGGAAACCCACCAAAAATATTCAATATCTACTATGTGCGGCGGGGATGCCCGGGAAAGTGCCAAGGTTATCTTACCCAGAGGATCAAAATTGTTCCTAGTATGGTGGAATTCCACCAGTCCCGGACTCTTCAGCTTATTATCTTCCTCCTTTTCTGTGGCCAGACTACAAGAATAGTTCCCACAAGAAATTGGGAATGGAACGTTGGTGACCTTCTTCAATGTGAAGAGGACGTGCAGCTCCAGAATCTGCCGATAGAATTCTAAAAGAATGACTCTATCCCCACAATATAAGGGAAGAAGATAGGGTTTACCAGATAATCTTATCACCCAAATATATGTATGATGCTGGAATTGAAGAAAGTAATTCCTGTAGGTCCTCACTAGGTTCATTGCCTCTTGCGATAACTAGTATTCGGAATCCTGAGTAAGTGTAAGGATATTCTAGTAAATGAAGGCATTATTTAACCTACAAAAATTTGGGAAACTAAGTTCCCACTGGATCTGAGGATAATGATCCCATGGTGTCAACTAGCTCAGTCCATTCCCAAGAATGCCCACTACTTGCAAACTAGTAAAATCTAGTCTTTGTTGGGCCAGTGCCCATAGTACATAAGATTTCATGTGGAACTTTGAATTCTGGAGAACACCTTTCAACTGTGATTCCACATGGTTGGCTATGATAGCTGCCCAATTGAAGGTCTGGTTACAGGTGGTGATCTAGTAAATAAAGTAATACATCCATGCTGAGAAATCCTGGGCATGGGGTTCGCCAAAGATCATGCATAGAAAAATAATTCCCGCTTATATATATTCTTTGAAATCCCTATGGGGAATCTCCAGCTTCATCTTTTTATGGTTCCTTTTTAGGGACTTCAACCACTAAGAGTTAAGATATTTTCAGGAAAAGAGGGAAGCTCCCTTGAACTCCTCTAACAACTTTTCCTGGGTGAGAATGACGAATCCCTTGAATTGAGGGATCCCCAGCCCTGAAGAAAAAGTTGATGAGTCTAGATTGACAATAGTTTCTAGATAGTGTAATGGCTAGGGATCGGTGAGCAAAACAGTCTGAGTGGGGGAATTGTAGAGCATCACCAATTGGAGTATTAGCTTCAGTGCTTAAAACCTCCATCAAGGTCATGGAGGTGGTAGTTCTTTCCAATGCCTTTGTGATATCAAACCTCCCCCTGGGATATACCGACCCCTAGAAATCTTGACCTTTGATTTCACCCCCGGGGAGGACCCCATAGTTTCTCAGAGGATGCGGGACCTAGAAAAAAAACTAAGGGGTGAGGTTAACTCACAAGGTACTATAGTGACTCCTGCTACACTCTTGTCTAGCACTTGGTGTCGGGTGCATTATCAAAAACATTCCAAACTAGAGTGTAAGCCTTTCATTGTCATTGCTACCCATCACATCAATGCCCTCTACAAGAAGAAACATGAAGTGGATCTACCTGAACCCAAAAATCATTCTGGCGGTATCCCCATGGTGCCGCCAGTCCAGGAATCCTAGCCATAAGATTTTCCAAAAGAAAACTTTACCCATGTACCATCAGAGCTGGAGGAAACTCCTCCCAACCTTCCCAAAAATAATCCAAAGGCCACTTCACCTTCCTAGCCCCAGACATCAAATGATGACTTGTGGACCCTGATGATTGACGGGTCCCGATCTAAACAAGGCTTTGGGCCAGAGTAGAATTGATCAACCCGTGGGGGAGATCACTCCCTGCATCTCATAGGATGCCATTCAACTACATGAACAACATCATGGAGTATGAGGCCTTGGTCCTTGGACTCCTATTTTCACTAAGAAAGGGAATCACTCACCTCCGAGCGCTAGGTGATTTAGATTTGATCGTAAAGTAGGTTCGGAGCCAATACACTTGTCACGATAAAAGGTTGGCCACATATCACAATTGAGAATCGAGCCTCATTGAATATTTTGATGCCTTTGGTATTGAACTCATTCCCTTGAAAAGAAACTATGTTCTGGATGCCCTTGTTATATCCGCCAGCACTCTTGAGCCAATGGCTGGATCCTGGCTCCAAAAATTCTCCATTAAGATGGTCCCCACCCCATCCATTCTAGACAACGTCACCCAATTTCAAGTCTTTGAGGATGATCAACATATCCTAGCCTTCATGGCTAATGTTTGTGTTTTCGAGGACTAGATAGTGGAAGAAAGAGATCACGAAGGTACTAGGCAGGGTGAAGAAGATGACGGGATCATAGACTTGCCAACCAACACCATCCCTAAGAGGATGGTAGAGCTAGAATTAATCTTTGACTCAAACCCTTGGGCTGGGAGAAAATATCATCCTCCTCTGAGGGAGGAAATTTTGAAAAAGTTAACATCGTCCATGCTGGTTAAGAAAAATTAGTACACATTGGCACCTCTTTCTCGCCTAAGGAGAAGGAGAAGATTCTCATGGTTCTCCAAGAATACATTGATGTAATTGCATGGGGGTATGAGGATTTGAAGACCTATGACACATCCATCATGACCCATACCATCCCACTAAAACCTTATGCTAAGCCCTTCTAGCAAAAGCAAAGACCGGTCAACCCACTGATAGAGCCTTTGATCCATCAGGAGGTTCAAAAACTATTGTCAGCCTAGATTATCTTTCCAATCTGGCACACAACATGGATGGCCAACCTCGTCTCTGTGAGAAATAAAAGTGGCAAGATCCACCTTTGTATGGATTTTTGAAATTTAAACAAGGCATATAAGAAGGATAATCACCCTCTCCCTCGTTGGATGAGGTATTGCAAATTGTGAATGGATCACAAATAATGTCCTTGTTGGATGGGTACTCTAGGTATAACCAAGTCATGGTTAAGTATGAAGATAGAGACAAAATGGTATTCACCATCAAGTGAGGAATGTTTGCATATTGGAGGATTCCCTTTGGCCTGATCAATGTAGGGGCCACATTTGAGAAGGCTATGGACATTGCATTTGAAGGCCTAGTACACCGGTACATAATCATCTACATGGATGATCTAACTGTCTTTTCTTGGGAAAAGCATGATCAGTCCGCCCACCTCACTCAGATCTATGAGAGATGTCGCTGATATAGAATATCCCTCAAACCTAAGAAATGTATATTCAGGGTCACTGAAGGGAATCTGCTTGGGCATATTATCTCCAAAAAGGGTATATCCATCAACCTTGAGAGAGTTGAAGCATTGTTGAATCTATAGATGCACGGTAGCAAGAAGTAAATGAGATCTTTCTTTGGGAAGATAAATTTTATCCAATGATTACTAGATTCACATAGATAGTAAAGCCACTCAATGAAATAATAAAGAAAGACACAAATATTGAGTGGAGTCCTAAAGCAAAGT
This sequence comes from Thuja plicata, assembly GCA_018584345.1. Classification (NCBI taxonomy): domain Eukaryota; kingdom Viridiplantae; phylum Streptophyta; class Pinopsida; order Cupressales; family Cupressaceae; genus Thuja; species Thuja plicata. The sequence goes on along the minus strand of MU225336.1, from coordinate 547,587 downwards.
GGGCATTTGCCCAAATCAAAAAAATGATTATGGAGGCCCCAATCTTAGCTAGTCTAGACTATTCCCTCTCTTTTCACATATACTCCTTTTCTTCGCCACATTCTATCATGGTAGTTTTGACCTAGAAGGTCGAAGTGGAAGAATGACCAATAGATTTTATGGGCTCCCCCTTTAAAAATGTTGAAGTTCGGTATTCGCCTTTGGAAAAGAAGGCCTTTGCTCTCATCCGCACTGTGAAGAAATTATGGCATTATATTCTCTAGAGAAAGGTGCATGCTATCATCCCAGAACATGTTGTTAAATCTCTTCTCCTACAAAGTGAAATGGGTGAGCGACGGGGGAAATGGATGGCCATCCTCCAAGAGTATGATTTGGAAATGCAACCCATGAAGATAGTCTGAGGCCAGGGACTATGTAGAGCAATGGCAGAAGAGACTCCCAACATCAAATGCCAGACATACACAGTGGATTCTATCACTCAAGATCCATGGTATACCAACCTGTATACTTATTTTTGAACAACAGATGCCTGGAGGGGCTACCCCCAAACAAATGTCGTGCCCTATATCTGAAAAGTGTGCACTTCATGATAAAAAATGGAACACTTTTTCACAGGAACTATGAAGGGGTATACCTCCGGTGCATAGACAGGGACCAAGATGCAAAAATGATTGAATAATTTCATGGGAAGATTGGAACTGGGCATGGCTTATCTGATGTCACTATCCATTAGATCCTCCAGACCAGATACGATTGGCTCTGTATCTTCAAAGATGTCTCCACTCATGTTAGGAGATTCCATACTTGCCAAATAGCAACACATCATGAGCAGAACCTGTCCATGCCTTTGAAGCTAGTCTTCAAAGATAGACCCTTCTCCTAATAGGTAGTTGACTTTATTGGGGAAATCAACCCCAAATTGTCTACCAACCACCGGTATATTTTGACTACTACTAACTACTGTACCTGGTGGTCTGAAGCGATTCCTTGTAAAAACAACACAGTAGATGTAGTTATAAAATTCTTGAAATAAAACCTCATCACAATATTTGGAATGCCCTTTGCTATAGTATGTGACAATGGTCTGGAATTTTCTTCAGTGCAATTAATTGAATGGACCTATGATAGAGAGATCACTCTGAATTTCTCCAGCAACTACTACCCCCAGGGTAATTGGTGTAGGAGCACCCCTGAGAAGCTAGTCAATTGATTATTTCATGTTGATTTGGGTGTGAGAATGTGGAAAAGACCCTCTTGAAGGGAACTATAATTAGATAAGCTCATGTGGACCAAGTGTGGTGTGGGGTAGTTCTTAGTTGTGCTCTTTGCTAGGTTAAAGTACTTCAAATGGGATCATTAATTACACTATACTTGATAATATTATCAAGGTGACAAGTTGATGTTTTTCATGTCCTTAGGGTCCTATGATACCCTAAAAGGTTTAAATAAGGTTAGATAAGTCAGATTAGTGTTTAAACACTTGGAAAGTGCAAAATTGCGAAAGATGTAAAAATGTTGCTATGCAACATTAGCAACTTTTCAAAAGTTGCTGACAACATTTTGGTTGTCTTAAGGATTTCCAGTCTCTAGAGTGGATGGAGCTTATCCAAGGGTTAAGACACATTAGGTAGGCTATATATGTTTAGAAAACCCTAATTTGATGGTACAAAAGTTAGTGTGTACGGACTGAATACTGAGAAAGCGGAGAGTTTTTATGTAAACAATGTGAAAGTTAATTTAGATGGATTAATATTGGTACTGTAACTCATGGAATCCATTGTTGGGCATGTTATAGTGTTGTTTCAGTAGTTAGTTTTATTAGTAGTTAATTTCCTTTTGCATTTTGTAAATTAGTTTTTTTTGTACAGTTTATTGTTTGGTTTTGACAGTGTTGCAAAGATGTGGACCTAACTCCACTTCCCACTGTAGGTTTTGTATAGCCTCTTGGGGATGGAGACTAGGTTCATTGAGATTCAAGAATCCACAAGGTGGAGTTCTGAAAGTGTGTGCACCTATTTTTAAGGTCTTTCCCTAGGTGAGTTGTGAATGAAAGCTCGGTTAGGAAGACTATGAAGATGTGTTTATAAAATGAAGGAGGAATGAGTTCATGAGCCAAGAATGCCATGTATGTAATGGTATGTGTTGTGTAGGTACTCAAGAACAAGGAGTGCCAAGAAACCTTCTTACCAAGTTTTGAAGCCAAAGACCACAGATTGGTCTAGAAACAAGCAAGAAGCCCTATTTCTGAAATAGGGTGTATGGACAGAGTTAGGACCTAAGACCAAGAAAATCTTGGAGGTCTAGTATCACATATTTGAACTGAAAAAATGCATTTGAGGGTTCTTTGAGAAATTTCACCTAGAAATGCAAATTCCTAAATTGTAGGAGGCCTAATTGGTGAAAAAGACTACAAGGCCTAAAAGATAGGAAACTAGGAATTGATGGAGAAAGGATTGAACTTGGTAAGTTAAGACCCAATTTTGGAGTCATGAGCAAAGTTGAATGAAGCCCCTAACCTTCTACAATACAAGCTTGTGATTAGGGCTTAAAGAACATAGATGAGGAAGTGTTCTTGTGGTGGAGAAGGATGAGAAACTAACAAGATAGGAAGATTATTGGAGAAGGGAAAGAAGTGGTTCTTTCAAGGTGTTAGAGGGTGGATTTAGGAAACCCTAAGAGGTCCTAGGAGTGACCTAACTTGAGTTCAAGAAAACTTAGGAGGTAGCTAGGAGTCTCCCTATCAGAGTGGTATCAGAGCATAGGTTCAAGATTTGGGATAAGATGTGTTGCATCTAGTGGATGTTGCAGATCGAAGAATCAAGTGAAGAGTCAAGTGCATCTAGCAAGATGGTGACCAATGCTGAATTGGCCAAGAAAGTTGAAGAACAAGAAGAGGACAATAGACTGCTAAGAGAAAGATTGAGTCAACTAGAACAACTCTTAGGATAATTCCAAGACAAGATAGATAGAGTGAAGAACAAGGTAGACCAAAAGGAAGAAAAGGAAGCTAAGGAGAAGGATTTGGACTTAGAGGAGGAAGCACCTACTCCTGACCCTATCCCTATCTTGCCAAAGGAACCCTTCTTGAAGGAACTCAAGGCCTTAAGTGGAAAATCTTTGGAGGGTGTGCCACTTTTTAGTGGACAAATGAATGTTGATCTAGTCATGGACTAGATTGACAGTCTTGAGAATCACTTTGAATGTGATGGTGTGACAGATTCTCAAAAGTTAAAGGTGGCTAAGTCTAGGTTGAGAGGACTAGCACTTACCTCATGGAAGTATGTTTAGACTAAGAGAGAGAAAGAGGGAAAGAACCCTATTGTTACATGGAAGGGCATGTTAGCTAAGTTGAAGTAGACTTATCCACTGAATGATTATGAAGTTTAGAAGTATAGAAAGAGACAAAACCTCAGGCAAAAAGGCCTTGATATTCAAGCATATACTGAGGAGTTTCAAAAGTTATGCTTATGGTAAAAGATAGTGGAGGATGAGTCTATCAGATTGGCTAGGTTTCAAAATGGACTAAAATGGTCTATCCAAGAAGAGATGAGTCTCACTACCCTAACAAGTGTGAGAGAATGCTATAAAATGGATTTAAAGATAAAAGAGAAAAGAAAGAGGAAACATGATCAGACCTCAAGGGGAAGATGTAGAGAGAAATAAAATAGGGGACATATAGGTAGCTTTGCACGCAGAGGCACTGAGTATAGATCTCAAGGAGAATCCAAATTGACTAAGATAGTCAATGAGACCAGTGGAAGAGGAAGTATGAGTAGAGGCAGAGGTTTCCAAGGTGGAGGAAGAGGTAGATTTGGAGGTTTAGGCAGAGCTTCACATTTTGCAAATATGAAATGTTTTCATTTTAATCAACTAGGCCATCCAGCCTATAGATGCCCTGACAATGCTTCTAGCTCACATGGTGAGAAGAGGGTAAATTACATAGCCCAAGAAGAGACTAACAATACTAAAGCTCCTGAAATTAACCTTGATTCAGAGAGTGGAGAGATTCTAATGATTAGGAGGATACTCATTAAAGATCCTGTCAAAGAGGAAGCAAAGAAAATGAGGACACTTTTCAGAGTAAGGTGTAAAATACTTGGCAAGGTCTAAAAATGATTCTAGATTTAGGGTCTACAGATAATATTATCTCAGAGGAGGCAGTCAGCAAGTTAGGATTGACCAAACTACTCCATACAAACCCTTATAGAGTCACATGGTTTAATAAGGGAAAGCATGTTCTTGTTAATGAGCAAGCATGGGTTGATTTCTCAATAGGCAAATATGTGAACAGGATCTTGTGTGATGTACTCCCAATGGATGCATGCCACATACTCTTAGGTAGGCCATGGTAGTTTGATAGGAAGACAATTCATGATGGAGAGAAGAACTCTTATTCTTTCAAGAAAGATGGGGTCACATATAGAATTCAATCACTCATGGATGATGAGGGGTCTACATCAGTAGGACCTAATGTCTTATTACGAGGTAAAGAGTACATGAAAGTAGTAAAGAGTGGAGAAGGAACACACTATGCTATCATGATTAAGCCTCATGAAGAGAAGAAGGTGGAACAAGCACCATTACCAAAGGAAAAGAAGGTGTTATTGAAGGAGTTTAAGGACATAGTTAGTGATGGTTCACTTGCAATGTTACCACCTCCTAGAGCCATAAGTCATTACATCTCTACCAAATAAGGCTGCACACAAGGTGACTCCTGACAAAAACAAGAAGATAGCTAGTCAAGTCCAAGAACTTTTGGACGAAGGTCTAATCACCCAAAGCATTAGCCCATGTGTGGTACCAGTGGTTCTAGCATCAAAGAAGGGAGGTAAGGGGAGGCTTTGTTCTAATTCAAGGGCAATTAATAGGATCACTATAAGGTACATATTTCCCATTCCTAAGATTGAAGATCTTATGGATTGTTTGGGAGGAGCAAGGTACTACACCAAGTTTGATTTGAAGAGTGGGTACCATCAAATAAAAATTACAGAGGGAGATGAATGGAAAACAACATTCAAGACTATAGAAGGGCTCTATGAATGGTTGGTCATTCCCTTTGGACTTAGCAATGCTCCAAGCACCTTTATGAGATTGATGAACGAGGTGTTAAAGGACTACATAGGAAGATTTGTAGTTGTGTACCTTGATGATATCCTCATTTTCAATAAGACAAAGGAGGAACACCTCCAACATTTGTAGATTGTGATGAAGAAACTTCATGAGGAGAAGTTGTCCATTAATTTGTAAAAGTGTGAATTTTTGAAGCAAGAGCTGATCTATCTTGGTTTTTTGGTGTCTCAAGGAACCTCAAAGATGGATCCTACCAAAGTTGAAGCAATACTAAGTTGGCCTATCCCTACATGAAACATTGAGGTAAGGATTTTCCATGGACTTGCCCAATTTTATAGGAAGTTCATTAGAGGTTTTAGTGAGATATGTGCACTAGTCTTAGATACAATTAAAGGTGGAGTAAAAACTAAGCTCAAGTGGACTCCAAAGGCTAGTAAAGGTTTTGAGTAGTTGAAAACAAGAGTGGCTACAAAACCTATTTTGGTTTTGGCAAACTTTGATAATTTATTCACCCTTGAATGTGATGCAAGCGGCATAGTTGTTGGGGTAGTATTGAATCAATAGAATAGGCCAGTGGCATTCTATAGTGGAAAGTTGAATGAGGCTAAGAAGAGGTATTCTTCTTATGACCTAGAGTTATATGCATTGGTGCAATCCTTGAGAAAGTGGAGGCACTATATGTTACCAAAAGAATTTATGGTTTATACTGATAATAAGGCTTTGAGCTTTATCAATTCTTAGGAGAAGTTGAGAAATAGACATCTCAAATGGATAGAATATTTGCAGGCCTATACCTTCACTATCAAACATAAGAAAGGGCAGTTGAATAAGGTGGTTGATTCTTTGAGTAGGAGACTCTTGACAGTCCAAGAGGTACAGTTGCAAAGTATAGGCTTAGAGAGCTTCAAGGAGCTTTATGAAGGAGATGAAGACTTCTCAAAATCATAAAAGGTATGTAAAGACTTCAAAAACCATTTCCATAGTCAATTTATAGACTACCCTATTCAGAATGATCTCTTGTTTAGAGGAGGACAGTTATGTATTCCTAAGGGATCTATCAGGGAGAATGTTATCCAAGAGAAGCACAATGGGAGTTTAAGTGGGAATTTTGGCCAAAACAAAGCACTAGAACTAGTGCAAATGTTTTATTATTGGCCTAGGATGTAGAAGGATATCAGGAAGTATGTAGATCAATACTTGGCTTGTCAAAAAGCTAAAGGTAACTCATCTAATGTAGGGTTGTACCAACCCCTACCCATTCCTAATAAGCCTTGGGAATGTATTAGTATGGATTTTGTGGTTGGGTCACCTAGAACCAAGACTGGTTTAGATAGTATATTTGTGGTGGTAGATAGGTTTAGCAAGATGAGTCACTTCATTTCTTGTGAAACCACCCATGATGCCAGTCATATTGCACATTTTTTCTTTAAAGAGGTGGTACGAATTCATGGCTTGCCCCTAAGCATAGTATCTGACAGAGATGTAAAATTTATGGGTCATTTTTGGAAGACCTTATGGACAAGGTTAGGAACCAACCTATCATTTGGGTCAGCCTACCATCTCCAAACTGATGGTCAGACTGAAGTTACTAATAGAGTGCTAGGTAATCTCCTTAGATGCTTGACAAAGGAGTATGGAGTGATGTGGGATCAAATGATGCCATAGGAAGAATATGCTTACAATGACATTGTTAATAGGACAATAGGCAAAAGCCCCTTTGAAATGGTTTATGGGCCACACCCTAGAGGTGTGTTTGAGTTAAGACACTTGGAAAATGAAGAAGGAAGGAGTGCATATGCAAAGGACTTCACTCAATCACTGAAAGAGGTTCATGACCAAGTGAAGAAGCAACTCCAAGAGGCTACACAAAAACTGAAAGCCAAAGTTGATGAAGGGAGCAGAGATATTCATTTTTTTGTGGGTGACCTTGTTATGGTACATCTTAACAAATCCAGGTTACAGAAGGGAGTCCCCACCAAAATTCAAATGAGGAGGATAGGTCCTTGTAAGATTGTTGCAAAGTATGGAAAAAATGCATACAAGATAGACTTGCCATCATACTTGGCAATGTCTCCTATGTTTAATGTGTAGGAGTATAAAAGGCCTACACTAGTACCAATTGAATCATAGTCAGATAGTAAGGACATGAAAAAAGATGTTCAAATTTCCCTTGCCCCCAAACTAGTGGTTGTGAAGATTTTAGACTCTAGAGTGAAGAAAAATACCAGGCAGGGCACTTACATGGAGCATCTCATTCAGTGGGAAGGAAAGTCAGAGGCTGAAGCTACTTGGATAGCTGAGAATGAATTCAAGTAGCAAGGATTTAATCCTAAGATCCTATCCCCAGAGGTGACTTAAGTTCTTAGCCTTGGCAGTATGGTGCAGGAGCACCCCTAAGAATCCAATCAGTTGGTTATCTCATGTTGATTTAGGTGTGAGAATGTGAAAAAGACCCTCTTGAAAGGCACTATAATTAGATAAGGTCATGTGGACCAAGTGTGGTGTGGGGTAGTTCTTAGTTGTGCTCTTTGCTAGGTTAAAGTACTTCAAATTAGCTCATTAATTGCACTGTACTTGATAATGTTGTTAAGTGAAAAATTGATGTTTTTCATGTCCTTAGGATCCTATGATTCCCTAAAAGGTTTAACTAAGGTTAGATAGGCTAGATTAGCATTTAAAACCTTGGAAAGTGCAAAATTGCAAAAGATGTAAAAATGTTGCTATGCAACATTAGCAACTTTTCAAAAGTTGCTGACAAGATTTTGGTTGTCTTAAGGATTTCGGTGTCTAGAGTGGATGGATTTTATCCAAGGGTGAAGACACATGAGGTAGACTATATATGTTTAGAAAACCCTAATTTGAGGGTTCATAAGTCAGTGTGTACGGACTAAATACTGAGAAAGCAGAGAGTTTTTATGTAAACAGTGTGAAAGTTAATTTAGATGGATTGAAATTGGTACTGTAACTCATGGAATTCATTGTTGGGAATGTTACAGTGTTGTTTCAGTAGTTATTTTTCTTAGTAGTTAATTTCCTTTTGCATTTTGTAAATTAGTTTGTTTTGTACAGTTTGTTGTCTAGTTTTGACAGTGTTGCAAAGATGTGGACCTAACTCCACTTCCCATAGTAGGTTTTGTACACCCTCTTAGGGATGGAGACTAGGTTCATTAAGCTCCAAGAATCCACAAGGTGCAGCTCTGAAAGTGTGTGCACCTATTTTTAAGGTATTTCCCTAGGTGAGATGTGAATGAAAGCCCGGTTAGGAAGACTGTGAAGATGTGTTTAGAAAATGCATGAGGAATGAGGTCATGAGCCAAGAAGGACATGGATGTAATGGTATCTATTGTGCAGGTACTCAATAACAAGAAGGATTTCCTATGAAACCTTCTTACAAATTTTTGAAGCCAAAGACCACAGACTGGTCTAGAAACAAGCAAGAAGCCCTATTTCTAAAATAGGGTGTACGGACAGAGTTAGGACCTAAGACCAAGAAAATATTGGAGGTATAGTATCACATATTTGAATTGCCATAACACATTTGGGGTTTCTTTGAGAAGTTTCACCTAGAAATGCAAATTCCTAAATTGTAGCTGCCCTAATTGGTGAAAAAGGCTACAAGGCCTAAAAGATAGGAAACTAGGAATCAATGGAGAAAGGATTGAACTTGGTAAGTTAAGACCCAATTTTGGAGTCATGAGTGAAGCCCCTAACCTCCTACAATACAAACTTGTGATTAGGGCTTAAAGAACATAGATGAGGAAGTGTTCTTGTGGTGGAGACAGATGAGAACCTAACAAGATAGGAAGATTCTTGGAGAAGGGAAAGAAGTGGTTCTTTCAAGGTGTTAGAGGGTGGATTGAGGAAACCCTAAGAGGTCCTAGGAGTGACCTAAGTTGAGTTCAAGACAAATTAGGAGGTAGCTAGGAGTCTCCCTATTAGTAATGGTGTTATTGAATCAACCAACAAAAATTTACTTGAGGTGATCAAACATTTGCTAGAACAAAACCCCCGGGACAGGCACCAAAAGCTTAGATTCTCTCTCAGGGTGGATCACATATTATTAAAGGAAGCCATGGGGATATCCCCATTCTATTTTATTTATGGCCAGAATCTAGTATTCCCCATCAACTTACAGATCCCGATTTTACAATTTATGCAATAATTCAACAACCGGGACAACATTGTGGAAGTTTGGCTTTTGAACCTGGTATGAATAGAAGAAAAAAGAGACGCAGCCCTTGAACATTTTGTTCATCACTAGGAAGTAGTAAGATGATGGTTTGATAGAAGAGCCTAGTATAAGGCCTTTCATATTTTGGACTTGGTTCTCTTGTTGGACAACGCCCAAGAAAAGAAGGGAAAACACACTAAGTTTCAACGGCTCTGGCTTGGACCATATTTGATATCTGAGATCTGTAGGGAAAACACTTATCACCTCAACACTATGACCAAAGAAGACATCACATTGCCTATCAATGGGGAATTTCTCAAGCACTACTTTGATTGAGTTAGGTGGTGAGTTTGTCCAAAGTTGTACTATATGTATATTTCTTGCTTGTAAATATCTCTCCTAGTGTTCCATTTGGAGTACCTTTTCCTTATAAATAGTTATTGCTAGCTACCCTCCAGTATCCCCTTTTCTTGGTGTTTTAATTTTTTTTTGGTTGCTTTTTGTTTTCCAGGTTCCCAACATGTTGCCTTCCTTTCGTAGACTGGTATGCTTTGCATAACATCTAGTCTTTGGAACGGTGCCTTATGCATTCCAGTAAATTTGGAATCTATTGTTAGCATGGTGGAATTTTTCTACACTCTAGAGTTATTCTATAAGTATGGTAAAAGGTCATGAATGATCTTCATCAGATTCACATCTTGAAAGTATGGACATTAGTTAACAGAAAATTCAAGAAGCAAGTAATCAGACACCTTGAGGGCAGATTGGTGGCACTGGTTGATTGATCAAGTCTGAAAATCATTAAAATATCCCAGGTTTGGAACTTTGGCTCCTATTTTGTAATTAAAATTGGATGACAAGGTGAAATAAGTACCATCATTAAACTTAGCTAAGCTTAAGGTTCATGGTGAAGGAAGTACCACCTTTCCATCCAGAAAAGAAAGGACTGAAGAATGGAGAATTCTCTTATCCAAGAGAAATGTACAAGATATGATGACTTCAGTTTGATTTGTTTAGTGCCTCCTCTCTACTTCTCCCAGAGGTCATCAACTTGGTTTTCTTTCAAAGCACACACTTCATAGCTGATGAAAAGACCGAAAGATTGAATTGTTGATGAGCTGGATTTTCTCAGACACCTCATACTTTGCAAGCAGAATGCTCTAGGTAAATATTTATTCTGGTTTTGCTAACTAGAGATTCTGAAGTTCTCAAATGCACTAAGGAATCTGTCCCAGATAGTCACCATTTTTTATGCCCTACATACCCATCCCTATATTTTGTAGGCAAAATGTTGGGTCCCCCTTTTCGCTTTGGCTCTTTCCTTTGTTCTCTTTTTTTTTCTTTTGTTTTCCCTCTGGGCTTTTCTTCCACGAGGGTTGTCTTTCTTTTTTATTTTTTCTTCTTGTGTCTCTGGGACCCGATCTCAGAGTTTGTTTGTTCTTTTGAGAGATGGATGTCAGACTCTGGGATTCTCTACCATCATGTCTTCATTTGCGAGAAGGTATGGTTGCATGGAATCCCTAGGCCCGGAGTCCGAAGGTTTGCTTGTTCTGAATTTTGTGGAAAGAATACAACATATTTTTACCCTAGGGTATAAATGGAAGTTACCTATTATTTTCACATTTATGACGATTAAAACACTTAGAGCACTCAAAGTGATTTCAAGGTGATTAAGGTGATTAAGCAGCATTTTTCTCCTAGGCTTAGTAATTGATTAAACAATAATTTGCAGTGCTTGTTCGTGGTCTGCTCCAGGTGATTTTGTTGTAGAGTGCCTCCCATGCTCATCTTTCCCACATTCTCTGCGTTTCTCGATAGGCCTTCGGCTCTCTACTCTAGTTTTCTAGTTTTTTAATTATGCTTTGGTTTGTTCTCATTTCACCGCGCCCTTGTGTCAACCTCTTGTTGCCTCCCGTTGGTGGGTTGGCTCTGCCAGAGGGTTGTCCACCCTCTATGCAGTTGTAATGTAATGTATATGTTTGTATGTTATGTATGATAGTGTAGGCACTTTTGTACATTCTGTAGGCTATGTAAATTCCCTTTTTATAGTGTATATATGTCATTATTTGGTGGTCAGTTTGCGAGTGGCGCTTCGGCCCTCACAATGTTTTGAGCCTCTATAAATTAGGTGCATATTTTCTATATATCCTTTCATTCTGTCGAGCTCACCACACTCCATCACATCTTAACCACTCTGTTGAGCTCATCGAAGAGGTAGTGACCACAGTTCGAACTCAACACCTTGCTGGTTCGAATCATGGCAGCTTTCTCTCTACTCTCTCATGTCATTTTAATGGTGGGATTAATTTCCCGTGAGAGGACATTCAAATCCCATCCCATCTAGAATTTACTTTCCCCCGTGTCAGCCCACTTCTCACCATTAATGTCATTACGCCGCCTGTCACGTGGTCATGTGACGACCCCTGTCAGCCAAGTATAGCTTCCTATCGGTCATGTCGACAATGGCTAATTCTTCTAGACTCTAGGTGCTGAGAGGACCCTGGATCTTCATTTCATTTTTGTCACTTAGTCCAACACCCTGAATCCCCCGGGTTTTTACCAAAATCTAATCATGTTAATTTTATTATTCTGGGATTTTGATGTATGCTAAATTTTTTTGGACAGGTGCGAAATGGTGATGAATTCCCTAGAATCTATAAAACTATATTTTTTATCATATCCTGTATTGATGGTTCTACAGTCTTGCAGGTTGCAAATTGTTTGATCAAAATGTCTAAGGTGATCACTCCTCCTGATAGCCCAGAACTTCCTACTACCTCGACACAGGTGGCTACAAAGACCAAGGCTGAAAAGATGCTGGCCAAGCTACCACCTACTTCCAAATACCCAAGGGAGGTCATTCTCATCGAGTCCAAATTGAACTCCAAGGTGCAAGAGATAATAGACACAGAGCCTAGAATTTGGGCTGAGATGTAGGGCTTGGTTCAAGCCATATACAAACTGAAGGCTGACAGAGATATTATAGCCATCAACTTGGCCGCCTCCAAAATTATTAAGGCCACAAATTTTCCTTGCTTAGTGCAAGCACCAAAGTTGATACTCCAACTAGAAATTCTCTACAATGCCCCCACTCAGACTATTTTTCTTGTTGATCCCTGGTCCTTACACTATCTAGCAACTATCATCAATCTCGACACAATAAATTTTGCTTCAGGGCTGGGGATCCCTCAATTCAAGGGATCTGTCATTCTCACCTAGGTCAAGTCATTAAAGGAGTTCAAGGGAGCTTCCCTCCTTTCCTGGTAATATCTCAACTCTCAGTGGCTGAAGTCCCCGAAAAGGGACCATAAAAAGATGAAGCAGGAGATTCCCTGCGGGGATTTCAAAGAATGTATACAAGCGGGAATTATTTTTCTATGCAGGATCTTCAGTGAACCCCATGCCCAGGATTTCTTGGCATGGATGTACTACTTTCTTTAATGCATCACCACCCACAACATGACCTTCAATTAGGCATCTATCATAGCCAACCATGTGGACTCGCAGTTAAAAGGTGTTCTCTAGAATTCAAATTTCCATATGACATCTTATGTACTATGGGTACTGGTCCAACAAAGACCATATTTTCTAGGTTTGCAAGTAGTGATCATTCTTGGGAACAAGCCAGGCCAGTTGACACCATGGGATCATTATCCCCAGATCCAGTGGGAACTTAGTTTCCTAATTTTTGTAGGGTAAATGATCCCTTCATTTACCAAAATATCCTTACACTTACTTGGGATTCCAAATACCGATTATCACAAGAGGTGATGAACCTAGTGAGAACCTATGGGAATTACTTTCTTCAATTCCAGCAACATACATATATTCGGGTGACCGGCTTCTATGGTAAACCTTATCTTCTTCCTCAATATTATGGGGCTAGAATCATTCTTTTAGAATTCTATTGGTAGATTCTGGAGCTGCATGCCCTCTTCATATTGAAGAAGGTCACCAACGTTCAGTTCCCAATTTCTTGTGGGAACTATTCTTGTAGTCTGGCTGTAGCAAAGGAGCCAGATAATGAGCTAAAGAGTCTGGGACTGGTGGAATTCCACCATACCAGGAATAATTTTGATCCTCTGGGTAAGATAGCCTTGGCGCTACCCTGGGCATCCCCATCACACATAGTAGATATTGAATATTTTTGGGTGGATTGACAAGACGGTTTTGACCTCTAATCCCGCCAACATTCACGGATGTCCAAAGGCCTGATGAAAGTCTTTGACCTTCGGGGTTTCTCAAAGGGTTTTTTAGATGACATCCCTCTAGAAGACCCATTGTATAAAGAGTAGATTTTAGACAAGATGGATCTCCCTCTGGTGGGTTGGGCCACCCCAGAAGATTTGACAATTGACGGGGTATGCCACCCCATTCTTGAAAATAGTCACAATTATTTTGCTCGAGTGTGTCCCAAGAGCACCCAGAAGGGACCAATTATTCAAAGGCCAGCTGCTGCTGCCAAACCCAACACAAGAAAGGGGAAAGAGAAAGAAGATACCCTTGCCAAGGTATCTCCCCAGAGTTTGATCCCCATAATGGAATAGTTACATGAACAAATGGAGGCGTCAAGGCTGGCAAGCCAGAAGATAAGCACACAACTCTCCTAGGGCCTCCTCGCAACTCTAGTAGCCTCTGCTCACCCGATGGGATCCCCATCATTGGCTGCAATGATGAGGCAGAATTTCACTAAGGCAGAGTCTATAAGTATTTTGGATATCGGGCTCCCACTACAAAGGAAGAAGAAGCAGAAGGTGAATCTCACCTCAAGCATAGACGAAGGCCCCGGTATGCCTAACGTACCACCGGTAGATGTCAGTTCAGATTCTCCCAAACTTGAGAATATTTTGGATACCTCTCCCCCACATGACAATTTTGATGATGTATTCAGGGAAGATGAACTCATGAATCTACATGAGGATATAGATCACGCAGTAGAAGAGATCCCTCCCAAGAAAAGGAGGATATCCCTATGGAAGAGGAAGTCCTAGAACAAGAAGCTATCATGGAGCAAGAAGTTTGGGAGGAAACACAAAATGAGCTTGAGCAGGAGAAAATATCAGTCCAAGAGGCCAAAGATGAACCAAGGAAAATAGTAGATGATCAATCGATGATTGGGGAAATAGGACCCACGGGATAAATCATACCCCCAATAATCATGCTCCAAATGCCTTTGGTTACTCTGAATGACTAGTTTCTTTGGATTACATTTGGTGAGGTAGTAAAGTGGCCACATTGTTGAACTTTGGCCAGGTACCTCACCCACCCCCATGAAATGTTCTGGCAAATGAGGCCAAAGAATAACAACAGCAGAATGATGGGGAAATCCCCAAAGTTATAAATGTTGGATTGATTGATGCTGAGAAGGATGGGGAAAGCCCAAGGGATGTAGGTGGTATGGATGTCGGTAGAAAAGAAACCCTGGATATTACAAAAGAGGACACCAACATGGCGGAGAACACTGAGGCCTCTAGAGAATGGGAGAAGCAATAGGAATAGAAAAAAAGAGAAAGAGCCCGATGACAATGTTGATGTCGGGAATGCACCACCAGATTCTGAAGGGAATCCCAATGCCTAGGTTCTAACAGAAAAGCCACCCTAGATGCCTCAATGGCTGGTGGAATTAAGGAAGAGAAAAACCCCAGCAGTAGCAACAGGTGTTCCACTCTCCTTGGCCAAGATGGTGGCCCAAAATACAAAGGCCAAGAAACCTAAGAAGGATTGAATGGTCTATAACCTTTGGACCAGTCCATCAGGAAGTACAGTTGTGGTAGTCGCAACACCTCCTCCAGATGCAGATGCAGATGTAGCAGCTCTAAGGCCCAGAGATTAGACTATTATAGAAGTGGCACTGGGGAGGAGAGACAAGCAGGGTGAATTGGACCTACTGAGGGAGGCCACCAAGGTAGTGGAGGCCCGATATAATAAACACAGCCAAAATTTGAAGGGGGAAAAGGAGACCAATATGAATCTCCTCACACTTCTAGCAAAACTTACGCAGCCCCTGGCCGAGGTCTGCCCGGAAGCTTCTACCTTCAGATTACCACTTGCATAGGGTGATATGGATTATTTAAGGACCATGAAGAAGAAAGCCCAGGCTGTGGATGAGTGGGTCATCAAAATAGATAGTCGCCGTAAAGAAATTTTTAGTGGTGTCACTCTTAGATCTCTATTAGATCAACATTCTCCTCAGTTGGGCAAATGCCTCCACTATTGTGTGGGAACATGACTTAGAAAAGTATGAAAAATGGAAGTCTGGGTTGGATGAATTTTTCAACACTGGAGAAGAAACCATCACAGAGGTGGGAATTTCAAGAGATGAATCATATGATTCTCTCTTGGCCCAGTACTATAGACTTGGCCTCAAAATTGAGGTATCCAAGGAACTCGTTAAGGACCTTAAAGAGAAGTTGACCATGACCCAATATCCTTTGGCCCTATTTCAAACATTTGTGGTAGGGCTGTCACAAGTCGACCCCTTCACCACCAGGACATGCACCCTGGAGGACTATGTCCTTAGCAAGTATGACAAGCAGATGGAGTCCCTGTATCAGTCTATCACAGACTTTGATAGGGGAATATTATCAAGATTATCCAAGATGATGATCCGGGTACATGATGTAGGCAAATTCTGGGACGAGGCTGAAGAAGTCAAAGAGAAGCTGGAGGTTGTCCATGACTGATGGGACAACATCAAGGATATAGATGAAGATGGTGTAAGCCAAGTTTTAGAAGAATTTAAAAATAGTAAGGAGCAATAAGGTCCTCTGAATTCTGTAGATTTTCATCAGCCGGGCATATTTTGTATTCATTATTCTTTGAGCGTAAGCTCCTGGATCCCAGAGTTCTAGATCCATAGTTTTGTATTCTTTTGATGATCCGCATCTTGATTCCTCAGAGCCGACTGGTCATTGTCATATAGTTAATAAGGGTGTCAAGAAGTAGGTCACCCCATCAAGGCACGTCATCTCAGGCGATGATTCTGACAAATGGTCTTCCCAAGGTGCTGCCCCAACATTAAAGACCTGGCGCATCATAGATAGTGAGCTTCTTTGACATTGATGAGTCATGTAGCCTCGATCCTCAGGGGATCATATTTATTCTATTCTCCCTTTGGCTCTCTTCTCGAGGTCAATTCTTCCATACCTCTTTTCTTGTCTCATTCTTCTGACATGTCAGACCTCCATTCTTTTGAGGTTGTTGTAGCGTGGTGCAGGTAGTACTGGCCACCAGAAATTGTATTTTATTGATTGAGTGTAAAGACAAGTTAGGTTAATTTTAGGGAAAATGCGTGTATATTTATAACAAGTCCAAACTCATTTCAAGGGTCGATGAAATTGATGATTTTGCAGTCCATAGCTATAGCATTTTAGTGTTTCATTTCTAGTAGTTGCAGAGCTTAATGCTCCTTAGTTCTTATAAGTTCAATATATAGACGCTCCCTTGGAGCCATTGTTGATGTACTCACCAGTGATGCTGGAAAACCATTAATGAAGAAGGAAGGATTCCCACAATGTTGTGTTGGTCTCTTGATCTCTGAGTTAATGCTCTTTCATGTTGAATGTTTCTTATGTCCATTTCTCTGATATTTTAAGTAGACTAACGACCTTCTTTTCCCCTTGCTATTGAATTTGTATGAACTGATGGCTCTATATACATCCAGTATTTTAGTGTAGCATGTTATAACATGGTTGATGTTTCAATGTATTTGCATGACTATAGATAGATGGAATACTTCTAACCCTGACCTATCTTTTGAATTTTATTTGGTTAACTAGCGAATGCTTGTAGGAAACCCCACTTACATAAATCCAAGGAGAAGACGAGCTGAGATAACCAGCTATCTCCCGGACAAAATAGTCACACTCCCAACTAAGCTCCCGCACTGTCGAGAACTGACTCTCACATGCTTGAAGGCCTAGAGAATCTCATTTCTCTGAACAACCTTTACAGGCAAAGTTGGTCGGTACCCCGGTACCCGGTGACAACTTACATCTATTGACAGACCATGTCACAAAGTCCCATCAATAGACTGTCACAAGAAAATATATTAGATAAAATTTGGTGTTTGTATGACTGTCACCACTAAATTCAATAAGGAAAATTTGATGTTCTTTGATTGTCACTAATAAATTTACACTATAAATTTGACAACTAGATGACTGTCATGATAGATAAGTTAAATTTGACATTCATATGACCGTCACTATGTATTTTACCGAGTGAAATTTGACGCCTAGATAACCATCATGATAAACTTTTCAAATGTTAATTTGACATTTTGATGGTTGTCACTATGCATTTGTGTCACCATGCATTTGTTTTTAAAGGTAAATTTCATGTCCTTACGACTGTCATGACAAAATCCATGGAAGTGAATTGGACCATGTTTATGCAACACAATATTTGCACCTTAGTAAACAAAATATTTTGTTAACACAATATGGTGTTAACATGTATGTTAGTCTATTGTGTTTGTTTGCAAATTACTATCACATGTTAACACAATAGGCTAACATACATGTTGTTAACATATTTTGTTAACAATATATTGTGTTAACATATGTTTACTAAGGTGCAAATATTGTGCTGCATAGACACAGCCAGTGAATTTTAAGTTCATGCGACTGTCACTAAAAAATTTAGTGAGTTCAATTTGATGCTATTATATTACTATTGCATTTATTTTGTTTTATAAACTTGGTATGATGCATACTTTCTATTTTGGAAATCTGACGACATTTTTATTTTGATGAGATGATTATGGGTTTTGGACATCTTTGTATATTGAATTAAGATAAATATCTTGATTAAAGCTTGATGGGATGGGTAATTAGATTATAAATAAAAAATATTCATATTAATAAAAGTCATATCAGGCACATAAGTTGGTTTAAAATGTTGTGCACCGTTGAAAATTTATGGTTTGCATAATGGAGTATATTTAATGGATGGGCTTAACCAGCACACACTAACCTTTCACTGCTTAGATGGCTGGTGTGAGCCTAGCTTCTTACACCGTCTATCTCCATTCAAAGAGTTATCATTGTTAGTTTTTCAAATTCAAATTCAAACAGCTCCCGTGTGAAGGTATGGTGGATGCCCATAAGCTTTTGATCTTCATCAGATTTCATGTTTACTTTGAATAAACGTATCTGCTCCACAACTTTGATAGAATTGCAACTTCAATTTGTGCTTCCATGGAGATTTTCTTAAATTGACAAATATTAACTAGATATTTTCTTAAATTGACAAATGGTACCTTAGATATGAAACCCATTTTGAAGTCTCAAATAAAGCTTTATATTTCTTGATGATGTTAATGCATGCCTTATCACGGAGGAACATATTGCAACTAATCATGATTTTTGAAACAAAGATGTAGACTTGAATTCTTGAATCCTTGATTAGAGATCTATACTCAATTATGTTTGTTTGATTTCTCAATTAAATTCTTTATCTTAGAGTTTGAATGAGAGAGGGAGTTTTATTTATATTCAATTCACACATTCAAAATTAATTTTTCAGGAATACCAATATTAGACAATAATTTTTTACTACTTGCAACGTTGACATTCATGATTAAAAATTTGGAGGAATACTACTCACACAAGAGAGTTAAGCACCCTTGTCCTAGCGGTTTGATATAGAACAAAGGTCATGAGTAGGGGATTACACAAATTTTCTAGAAGTTGGTTGTACAATCAGACATGAAATAGGTACACATTAGACCAACCACATGCAAGTGGGTACAAAATAAGTGTAAAATTACAAAGGGATACAAATTACTGCACTCAAATATGTATCACAACTTTCATACACTTATGCAAGTGAAACCAACCTTTATAAATAATATCACTACTAGATATGTGCCTTCCATCCATCATCATTCTAGATGTTTAACGCTCCTTAATCAATGTACACTTTATTAATATTAGTTCACATACTTATATGCTTATTCTAGAGTATATTTACTTTCAAGTATGATTTTCCCTATCTTTGATTTTCCCTTTCCTTCATTTATTTATAACATACAGATAAATTTATTTGAAGAATCATATGGTGTCATCAAAAATACTATGTTGAGATATCTATTAGTAATAACTGAGAGGGGGGGGTGAATCAGTGGCCTCAAAAATTTATCCAATTAAACTTTAGTCCACCAATCAATACTTCTCCAATTATTAAGTTTCTACAAGATGTATGCCTTTTAAATACTTGAAACAAATAACTGTTTGTCGGTTTACCTTGTCTGTCCTTGTTCTCCTTGATTATCGATACGATGTAAACTTTATTTAACAATGCTCAATAAATATGCAAAGTATACCAATCAATCCATAAATGCATATGTAGAATGTAAAACAATAAAGTAATAAACCATACATATAACACAAGGATTTTAACGTGGAAACCCTGTTAAGGGAAAAACCATTGGGACCGGTACCCCAAATTTTCACTCTTCTGAAGTGAGCCCTATTAGGAGCCAACCATGTTAAAGGTTACAAACACACAGTTAAGTGCAACCTTGTTAGAGAATTTTTATACATAGGTTGTCACTTAGTATCTGGCATCTATGCTACCATCCTTGAATCAGTCTCTAGACTGTCAATAGGCTTTATGCTAATCTTACTACCATCCTTGAATCAGCCTCCTTCTTAGACTATCAATAGGATTTAGGTAAGACCGATGTTACTATCATGAGTCAACCTTCTCGTAATTTGTTATGATATACCTCAATTACAAAAGACTGTTAAGTCCTGCTCTGTTAAGAGACTTAATGCTTCAATGGTTAAATTGAAACACAAAAACCTGTTTCTAATGCAACTTTAAATTGCAGATATCCAGATCTATTTATGTACAATACCTTTCTGATCAATGTATCAATTCCATTCCTTTTTTCTTCATTCTTTCTACTCTATGATGGTGTGCTTTACTATGTGTCGGTGTCTGCAGAATTCTTTAGCTCTCCCTTAGCTTGATTGATCAGGACTGCATGAAGTTTAAACTTCATCAGTTTCTCTTCAGCATCTTCTATCAATTCACTCCCCCATGTATTTGATTGCTTGCAAAGATGAATTATGCTAGTCTCTTATATAGACATGATATCCCTTAATTCTATGTTCTTGATTCTTGATTCTTGGCGTGAAAAACAATCCAACCAAATTGATTTATGGCTTTAACCCCTATTTTATCTCATAGTTATCTTCTTTCCAACTGTATAAAGCATCTTTAAATCAATTACTTAACGGTGGTCAAATAAAACAAATAAGAAAACTAGTTAAGTTTATCCTTAAGCTCTGCTAGCTAGATATTTTGTCATTTTCTAATCTCTCTATTCTGTTAGTCAATTATGTAGTTTGTCACCGGTGATAACTGCCAGTTCCGTTGGTACAACTTCAGTTAGCTTTGGGATCTCCATCTATCGGGCATCATTGGATCTTTCTTTTTGGGCAATACTGTTTTCATCTCATCGGGCATCCTATGATTCTACTTTTTTGGGAAACACTATCTTCATCTTGTCAGGTATCACTGTGATTTTGTCTCTGTCTTTACCAATGGTGTGCACTCTACCGATGTGGTCTATCACTTAGTGAATACTTGAATTTTATGCATTGCTAAAACAATAAACTTTGTTCCATTGATTCTCTTAAGTCTTTGGCATTATGTATATGACCATACAGATGATATCAAGTTGACATTAATGACAATACAAACCATTAACTAATTTAATGTCTTACATTATCTTCAACTTAACATTATCAAACATTCAATCAGTTACATGTCATCAATCTCTCCCTTTGGCTTTGATGGCAACATTCTATATTATCATACTATACTATTTCTAATACAATATGAAATACAATTGTTGAGATTCATCAAATTACCAAATAGTTTGTTTTGATAACTGATAAAAATGTCTGACCGCCGGTAAGCTCTATGTAAGCTTAGATTTGATTTTTGTAGCTTTTATTTTTCTTCTCTTGATGTGTTGAATCATTTGTTTGTGTCAATTTCTCTCTTGACTATTCTTCTTATTTGATGTCTCTATCTTTTGTTTGCAACATTAATACAAAATTCTCTCCCTATGGATATGATCTCTCCCTGTTTGGAGTAATCTGATAATGAATAGTTTCTGATGATAATATGGATACATTCTCTCCCTTTGACAACAATGCCAAATAAATATTTTACAGATATCTGACATTCTGTTAAACAATTTCTTCTATCCATAATATATTCCTTGAATTTCCCTATTCCATCATCAATATAACAAGTTGTTGTGGTGCTTGGTTCTGATATATACCTTTCTGTATATAGATTTAGCTTTGAAGTTCAGCTCTACTTTGCATCAATCATGAATGATATTGTAATAATATATGGTTGATGTAGCTTTCAGTCCTTTTATTGACTATTAGACATGGGTTTGACCCCTAGTCTCTTTCTCAGGTACTCAAATGTATCCTTGGGCAGTGGCTTGGTGAAGATATCAGCCAATTGTTCTTTTGATTGTACATATTCAAGTATCACCTCTTTTTCTTGAACTTGTTCTCTTAAATAATGATAACTGATGGCAATGTGTTTATTCTTTGCATGCATGACTGGATTCTTGGAAATATTTATTTCACTGGTGTTATCACAATAGATAACTACTGGCTCTATGATCTTCATATACATACCTTCCAGCAATTGTTTGATCCATGCAATATTTGAGAAGTTTGCAACAACAGCAACATATTTTGCTTCTGCAGTAGACTGAGAGATGCATCCTTGCTTCTTGCCAATCCATGTGACAAGTCTGTCACCCATAAGGAATGCTCCTCTAGTTGTGCTCTTTCGGTCATCAAGATTTCCAACCCAATCAGCATCGGTAAACACTTTTAGTTCAAATTTGCCTTTTCTTTTATACCATAAGCCAAATTCCACAGTATTCTTCAGATATCTTAGTATTCTTTTCATAGTAGTTATATGTGATTCCCTGGGGTTAGAAGAAAATCTAGCAACAATTCCTACTGCATGTGCAATATCTGGTCTACTGTGTACAACATACATGAGTTTTCCTATCATTGATCTATATAGAGTCTGATTTACCTCTATTGTCTTATCTTCTTTTGTAAATTTTCATCCGATAGCCATTGGTGTTCCAACAGGTTTGGAATCTTCCATCTTGAATATTTTCAGAACTTCTTTGATGTATTTGGACTGTGTAATGAAAATACCTTCACTTTGTTGAATGATCTATAGACCAAGAAAGAA
>MU225336.1:464721-516277 GCA_018584345.1 Thuja plicata | reverse complement strand
TCTTCTCTACCTGGTCATGCACTTCAGTGGGGGTTCCAGCAGTATCTTCTGACAGAGTTTTCAGACATGCTTCGGAGATGCTTCTTGCTCTCTTCTTGTTCCTTTCTCTGGGACATCTTTTCCCTTTTTGTTTTGGGTACCTGATCAGGCCTAGTTGCCGGGACCCTTCTTTTCTGCTTTCTGCAGTAGTTTAGCAGTTTTGCTTCTCCCTAAGTTACACTTAAGGGGGGGTGTTAGAGTAGTCATAGTTAGCTAATAATTAAATTATTTAATTATTAGCCTATTATACTCTTTAGTGCTTAAGTTTCACTTAGGCAGTTTCTATTTTGTTAGAGTTTCCCTTTTAGGGTTTTGGTATCCTTTATAAGGATTCACCGCTTTGTATTTCATAAGGAGATTGTAATTTCATTATTATTTTTAATAGAAGATTATTTCTTGCAACATGCTTTTTCAGTCTTTGGCCTATTGGCCACCATAGCTCTCTTTCTCTCTTCTGCTTCTTCTCGTGATAGTGTTTGCATGCAGGTTTCTTGGGAAAATTTGATGGTTATCAAATCCTATATTATTTTCTTAACTTTTGCCCATATTTGTTTAGGGTTGTATACGCCTCCTTTTTGTGATTCATGGTTCCCAAGCTTTCCAAAGGCGAGGGTTAGTAGCAAAGGTTTTACAATGATACAAGCAATGAAAGGAATGAAAGGAAAACAAATGAATGCAAACCCCAAAGTGCTTAAAGCTTCTATTGTCTCTCTCTGCTCCTTCCAAAATGCTATTTTTGATGCTCATTATTGGTGTGGGTAGTGTCTATGACTTGAGAAGCGTCGAGAATTTGATACTTGAAATGTGTGTGTGATCGCAAGATGGCTTGAATACTAGAACCAAACTGACATAGTAATGGCACATGAGAGCTTGAAATCCTGGATCCTTCAAATGGTTATGAAGGGTTTATTATATAGGAATTGAGGATGAAATGAACGGTTGAGATCAATCCCAGAGATAGGGAGATCAACGGTTGAGATCAAAGGGAACTGGAGAAGCCATCAGTAAACTCCACCTCTTCATTTGGTAAAGAGGAGATAGAGTTTGGTTGACTGAAGAGCTAATTGTGAGTTACCTTTTAGAACTCAAGAGGTGGGTGAAGTTACCCATGTGAACTGAAGAGGTGGGTGAAGTTACCTATGTGGACTAGAGAGCTCGGTGGAGTAACCCATGTGATTTGATTGAAGTTATCTCTTTGAAGATAAATGAATATTTAATTCATTTATTTAATTAAAGTTTTCAACATGTGAGATAATTGAATTCTTTTTTATTTAGAATTGCTTTATTGAATGAAATTAAATTAATTTAATTTAATTGAAAGAATTTAATTAGTAAGTTTAAATATTTGAATTTAAACTACAGGAAATTGAATTTAATTAATTAAATAAAATTAATTATTTAATTAATTTTGAATTTTGATTAAATGATTTGGGGAATGAATCAAGAGGAAAATAGATGATTAATTAATGATTAAAAAATGATCAATTAATAGATTAAAATTAGTGTTTTTAATGTAAAGTCGCAAGCCTATCCATTTTTGGGTGTCTACATTTGCCCCTCTTTGATGTGATGTGACCTATTGTAGTGTGTCAAAGATTCTTTGATTTTGATCTTGCCCCAGCAAACGTAGGTGTATTTATGCCTCCCACAACAAATTTGAGCAAAAAGTCTCGACATGAGCGATAATTTATTGAAACTGCAATTTCTGAATCTGGGTAGCTGACTAATTTGATTAATTCCTTATATTGCCCCTGATATTTAGTGTGGAAGTTTCTGGGGACCGGGAAGAAAAATCGGACCTCCTAGTGAAATTAGGGTTTGTGGGAACCCCTATAAATAGCCAAGAGAGCCATTCATTTGTTACTTTGTCATCTTGGAGCTCTCAGAACCTTGGTGAGTTTGTGCTTAGTTTTCTTTCTTTTTTCTCCTATTTTCATATGATGGCGGGCTTACCGAGAGTTACACACATATCCGAATGAGTCTGGATGTATTAGAAACCAGCTGGTGTAGGATGTCTGGTGAGTTTTATCACTTTGCGTGTCATTAATGCTTATTTTTCTCACTTTGGAAATTTTTTTATTTTTTTTTATTATTTTGCATGTTGTGTCGCAATCATCTACGGTTTTGCCACAATTACCGGTCAAGTGCCACATTTGATGAGTGTACTACACTATTATTGTTTGCCTGTCACAATTGATTTTTACCTACCACAATTGACGATTATGCTTTGCAATCACATAAGTGAACCGCAAATGAAGTGTTTATTGCCGCAATCACTTTTTTAGAACTATCTGCTTGATTTCCTTGTCTGATTTTTGCATATTATGGTTTCTGGCACTTTCCTGTATGATTGATACTGATATTTTTCTAATTTATTTCTATGTGCAGTTCACTGGGTAGATTCTGTGCTATCGGGAGTCAAGGCCAGTAGGTCTTGTTTACAGGTTGAAGCTCTCTGATGATGAGAGGTCAGTTCTTAGGGACTTGGGATTATATTGGATATGTTACATGCCATAGATCACAACCAACAGGGGTCTGAGCTCCACTCTTGTAGAGCGTTGGCATTCTGAGACATGCACTTTCTGGTTTCCCACTAGAGAGTGTACTGTTACATTGGAGGATGTGTACAACATCCTCCAGCTTTTGATCTAGGGTGTGCTTATGGAGTATGCCACCCATTCTGGTATTGTTTCCTTGACGAAGCTCTCTGGATTGCCCGGAGATTAGCTTGGGTTATCCAGTGCTTATGATATTCCATGGTCTAGATTTGGTTTGGGCCTTGATAGGCTGTCCCCTCTATTAGGCAGTTTGATTTGTGGTATCTTATGCCCCAATCATCGGTAGTGTAGATTTTATGTCGGCTTTGGTACTATTTTGTAGAGTATGGTCTTGGATTGTACTATTTATGCATGGGGGCCATGAATGTTGGCTCATATGCACTTCCACATGTTCTATGCAACTTACCTTAATGGTAAGTCGCTCAGCTATGGTGCTACCCTCCTCCAAATATGGGCATGGGAGCACATAGTTGTCTGCCATCCTATTGGTATACATACTTTGCCTGCAGACAGGCAGTGTGTGTATATGTATGATGGAGCCATTTTTCAGACCCACATGAGTCATTTGTTGTATTGGCGTTAGCAACTAGATATGATTCCTTATTTCATATGGAGGTCGTATAGATATTGTCTTGTTTGGGATGGAGAGGACATCCATCTTCCCTTCTGCTGGCAGCGGAGATATTTGATTGGTCATGTGACTGACCATGTTCACATGATTGATTTTCACAACACCGATAGGGTGTTGCATCAGTTTGGTGAGCGGCAAGATGTGTCCAATTCTTATGCTTATTTTGCTCATAGGTCGAGGAACTCTATCATTTGGGGTGGTGTTGTATCTCTTGACGTTGCCCATACTGAGTTTGTAGGGTTACTTCCTGTTGCATGGACATGGTGATCAGCCACTATAGATGCAGGTTTGGTTTTTTTGTCACCTCTCTTGTTCAGTTTCCTTACTGCTCTTCTATCTGATCTATGTGACATTGTCCTTTATCTAATGTGGTACTGATATTTGAATCTGATCTCTTTGCAAGCACTACTCCCTAGTTTGATGCTTGTTGGGCCCAGACTCAACCAGTTGCACTGACAGATGTCTCTCATCATGTTGTTGGGACGCTCATGAGGAGGCACCGTCAGGTACGACGAGGGAGGGGTGGTCAGGATGGAGGGAGGGATGGAGGCTGAGATNGGGATGGTGGGATAGATGGTCATAGGGGGAGGGGAGATGATGGGGTAGATGATCCTAGTCCTGGGGGTGCGGGCGGTGGAGTGAGGACTAGAGGTGGCCATAGTGGTGGTCATTCCAGTACTCAAAGGGTTGGGTTGAGTAATATTTTGGAGGATGAGGAGGCGATGGAGGAGGAGGCACCTCGGTTAGTGCAGAGAGTGTGTCAATGGACAGGTGCTATTTTGGCTTCAAGAGAGGAGGATAGGGTGGTGATATAGGATGTAGATTTGGAGATAGGGGATATAAATGTAGAGGGCTCAGATGAGTAGAGTGTAGGGACAAGTTCTTTGACTGGTCGTGGCAGTACTGGCAGCAGTATCGGGGAGAGTTCAGAGAGTGAGGATGACTCATGGGTGGTGATGGGGAGGGGAGATGAGGGATTGGGAGATAGGGTTGAGGAGGAGGATATGGATGTGGCCATGGGAGGTATGGAGGTTGATCCCTCAGAGTTGGAGAAGCTCACCCAGCAGGTACAAGATCTACAAGCCAGACTTGCTTCTGCTGATGCTCATGCTACAGTGTTGGAGGCTATGGTTATAGCAGCCGAGGATAGAGAGCGACAGGCTCAAGCTGAGGTTCATTCATTCATTGATAGTGTATAGGATGCCTCTCACTGAGATGTTCTGGACTGATACTATAGATCTGGGCGTAATGCACACAAAGAGATCGAGTACTAGAGGTGCCACTATGAGGGTGCAGTTCCAGCTGAGCAGAGAGTGCCTAGTTATTTAGCCTCTCAAAGATCCAATAGAGCACAAAGATCAAAAAGATCATAGAGCATCAGTATGGGAGCTCTTGGTTCATCACATAGACCGACTACTGATATGCTACCCCCTCATCCACCTCTTGGTAAGGGCGGGGGTAGTACATGCTGACTCTTATGCTTCTCATATTTTGTATCATGTGCCATTTTTGTAGTGATGTTCATCTAATATACTCTGAGTCTTTTCCATTATTGTATCCCGACACGGTGATATTTATTTATATATGTTGACTACCTTCCTTTGTTCAGACTTATGACTATTCATTGTACTCAGATATTTGATTTATATGAGATGCAACTATTGATTTGATATGATATGCATTGGTTTACTTGCTACATGTATCATTCTATATGATATGATTTTAGATGATGAGATGTATATGCAATATAAGTCCTATGATGCAAACTTGTAGATGGATGATTTACTTTTTCTATGATACTGACATGTTTATGAAGGATAGTGGAAATGAAATGCATGTTATATAAGATGCTTCTGGATGCATGTGATTTATGATTTACCATGTATGCAACTACTTTGTTTGTTTTTTTTCAATTTTGTGATGCACTTAAATGGAATGAATGCAATCTATTATGCACAAACTATCTGAGTAATGCTTGTGTTAATTAGAAAGAAGTTAGTTTGGATAAATATTCTCTGAGATTGATCTAATAGAAATGGAATGATAGAAAGGATTTTTTTTGGATTTTTTTTTATAGATATGAATCGATAGAAAGGATGAGTGTCCCAAGTCGTTGCCCCTATTTCCAATATTTTTCATCATTACATCTTTTTTTTTATATTTTTTGAAATTCTGAAGAGAGTCTAATGTATCCAAATCACATACCACCTAGATACCGCCATGACCTCTTGATCAGCGAAAGGAGTAGAGAGATTGAATAGAAAAAGAACTTAGTGCACCCAAATATTGACCATCTAGATTCATCTTTGTTCTTTTTTTGAAAAGATAGAGAGCCAAAAATCACCCATATATTGACCATCTTGATACCGCTTTGTCCTTTGATTAAATTGAAAAAAAAAAAGAAAACCAAGATAGAACTCCTATGCACCCAGAGTCCATCTGAATAACACCGCGAGCTCTTAATTTCTTAAAGAAAAGCCAAAAAAAATAAGATAGAACTCCTACGCCCCTAGAGTCCATCTGGATAGCATCATGAGCTCTTGATTTCATCATAAAAGAAAAGACCATAGAAACCAAGATAGAACTCCAACGCACTCAAAGTCCATCTGAATAGCAGTGCGAGCTCTTGATTCTATAAACCAAACAAGAAAACAAAAGAGAATGAATGTCCAATTCTTTCCCAGGGTTAAGCTCAAATTGTGGAACTACGCAACTGCCAGATAAGTGATAGTGCCTACCGCATTTATCCTAAGTCATCATGGCCTTGAAATCAAAGTGAACATTAAACAAATAGCAATAAAAAAAAATAATTCATGATCTATCATAGCTACTCTCCTCACATGATGGATCTTGGAGTAGCGTAAGAACATAACCGCAAAATATAGACTGGCATCTGACTAACTAACTAACCTAGTCAACATTTTTGGATGGTTCCTTGATGTAGTTTGATTCTCTTGATTGGACCAACTCTTTGGATAGGCTTGATTGGCTTGATTGCTTGAGTGTGTCTGGTTTCAGTAATAGATTACTAATATAAGACTGATTTGTCTGGTTTGAGCATATCCATCACTATGTAAGATGATTGATATGATTTGATTGATTGATTTTGATCATGTTGTAATCTGATCACGCTATGTCAGATGGGCCCCATGCTGGTTCGCAAAGCTCATGATTATGACATTTGATAGATTGGCTTGGTCGCCAGTTGCTTGCTGATAGATTTGATAGATTGATAAAGCTGTGTCAGATGATCCCCAATACTTATTCGCAAAGCTCATGATTGTGACATTGATTGACTAGGTGTGATCACCCTTTTCTCTCTTGATAACCAAGTTGGCTTTATTGCTTGGGATTTTACAATTTTTGAATATTTTTTATGAAGATTGATTTTCTCAGGATCTTTTGATCTTTTTAGGATTTTGATGAGTTTTCCAATTTTTAGGGATTTTTTCAGGACATTTTAAAATAACCCCCTAGTCTACTAGATTAGTACTAACCATGGATGAGTGTTGGTGCTCAGAGAGGAATGTGCTTCTAATATAGCTTGGGTAATGAGTCTTTCTTTTGAAGTGTGCTCAAGCTTTTGATCTTGGTGTTCATTAATGGTGAAGCTGGATTTGAACACTTGGCACCTGTTTGCCAGGTTTTCACCAAGGTACCTATGCAATAGCACGTGTTTGCTAGGTTTTCACTGAAAGAGAGATTTTATTTCTCTTTACTTTTTTTCTTTTTTGATTTTTTTGTTGTTGTGAAGGCGTCTAATTGCTAGGTTTTCACCAAGGTAACATTTTGTATTTTCTAAATTTTTTGGTATTTTCTAGATATGTAGATAGGTGCCTTAACCATAGAGACCTCAAGGGTAGAACCTCTTGAGGTACATGTTGATGTATTCGGGGAGCTGATCTCCTTCTGGTGTCGCCAGTATAAATTCCCCACTCTTGGTAGAGATGACAATGACAAATGGTCCTAGCCAGTTAGGCTTGAACTTTTTGAGTTTGACTCACTTTGCTTGGTTCTTTTGATTTTCCATGAGGACAAGGTCTCCTACCTCAAATGTTTTATAGCCTCACCTTCTTATGATATTTCCTTCTAAGGCGACTCTGATATCCTTGTAAATGGTCGAAGGCATGCTATCTTCTTTCATCTAGTAACTCCAGTTCACTGATCCTTGCTACTCTGTAGTCTTCATCTGTAATCAGGTTCTTCAAAGATATCCTTAGGAATGAGATTTCCACTTTGAGGGGTAATATCACCTCTGATCCATAGACTAGGGAGAAAGGAGTGGCTCCTTTAGGTGTTCTCTCACTAGTTCTATATGCCTATAAGGACTAAGCTGTAAATGTTAGTCTCATCCTGATTTGTTCACCATTTTCTTCAAGATTTTTAAAATTGCTTTGTTCGTAGCTTCGTCTTGGTCGTTCCCTTGAGGATAATAAAATGAAGAGAACTCTTGTTTGATATGAAACTGTTCACATAGCTCTTCAATGTCCTTGTTTTGGAAAGGTGTACCATGATCTATCAGGATGGTTTGAGGGATCACCAAAATATACGCCTCATTTTTTTGATTTGTGGTTCCCAAGCTTTCTAAAGGCGAAGGTTAGTAGCAAAGGTTTTACAATGATATAAATCCAATACACAAAGACTACTACAATGAATAACTTTGAAATGTAACCAATAAAATGTACAAGCAATGAAAGGAAAACAAATGAATGCATACCCCAAAGTGCTTGAAGCTTCTATTATCTCTCTCTACTCCTTCCGAAATGCTATTTTTGATACTCAGTATTGGTGTGGGCAGCGTCTATGACTTGAGAAGTGTCGAGAATTTGATACTTGAAATGTGTCTATGATTGCAAGATGGCTTGAATGCTACAACCAAACTGACATAGTAATGACGCACGAGAGTTTGAAATCATTGATCCTTCAAATGGTTATGAAGGGTTTATTATATAGGAATTGAGGATGAAATGAACGGTTGAGATCAATCCCAGATATAGGGAGATGAACGATTGAGATCAAAGGGAACTGGAGAAGCCATCAGTAAACTCCACCTCTTCATTTAGTAAAGAGGAGATAGAGTTTGGTTGACTGAAGAGCTAATTGTGAGTTACCTTTTAGAACTGAAGAGGTGGGTGAAGTTACCCATGTGAACTGAAGAGGTGGGTGAATTTACCCATGTGATCTGATTGGAGTTTTCTCTTTGAAGATAAATGAATATTTAATTCATTTATTTAATTAAATTTTTCAACATGTGAGATAATTGAATTCTTTTTTATTTAGAATTGTTTTATTGAATGAAATTAAATTAATTTAATTGGAAGAATTTAATTAGTAAGTTTAAATATTTGAATTTAAACTATAGGAAATTGAATTTAATTAATTAATTAATTAATGGTAATTAATCAATTAAGATTAATTAATTAAATAAAATTAATTATTTAATTAATTTTAGATTTTGATTAAATGATTTGGGGAATGAATTTAGAGGAAAATAGATGATTAATAAGCGATTAAAAAACTATTAATTAATAGATAAAAATTAGTGTTTTTAATGTAAAGTCACAAGCTTGTCCATTTTCGGGTGTCTATAGGTTGAATACACAATTTTTAATAAAATAATGATATCCTTTCAAAATATTTTTTAAATATTGTTGTTCTTCATATCAACAAAAGAGATAGAGCAAAATAGTTATATGAATAGAGAAATAAAAATGCAACTAAACAAGATCAAGTATAAATCTAAAAGATAATTTTGTAAGTGCAAAATTAAATTAAATTATTAAATTTAACTCCAAAATAATACATATAATACCTTTGTCTTTATTTCTATTTGACATTTAATTATCATAATCATCAAAAATAAATATCTCAAATATTAACCTAAATTAATTCACTTATATCTACACATTACCTTACATTAACCCTTAAAACTATAAACTTCGAAGTGTATACTTATATTCATTTAATCGATATGAAAACAATGAAATTTTTTATTTGAATCTTTGTTTGTCATTATACAAGTTATCTAGATATAATTTGACAAACATTATTGCCCTAATTTGACAAACATTATGCCCGCTGCTGTTTTGAGATTGAACATTTAATAATTTTAGGTTTACTTCTTTGGATACATGTCTACCAGGGAAATAGGCGCACACAGAGAGCTCACTTTTGACATTTTCCATTTTGCCATTTTTCATCTCAGAAAATGTCACTAGGAATTTATTCTACCAAGGATTCGATTATTCCAAACATACACACAACATCTGACAAAATAAAGATGAAATCCAATGTAGACCAAAAGCATACACACAGCATCCACTTTGCGCGGGAGTTGTTTGAATTTGAACCATAACGGTGATATTTTTTTGAACGAAGATGGATATTTGTTTGAATTTGGCCCATACCAGCCACCTAAGCGGTCAAAGCTTAGTGTGTGCTGGTTAAGCCCAGCCGTGTTTAACAGGCTAGAGGATTTGTGGCTCGCGTAATGGAGAATGTTATCTGGGATTTATTTACATCACAGATGATCATGTAATTCGTTCTTGATGCTTTGTCACTTCAATCTTCAGTCTTTGTGGCACTTATTGTACCTGAAACTTAAGTATGGTCTCTACAAGGAAATTGACACATAATTTAGATGAGCATAATTAGGGAGAACGTCTTACATACTGCTTCTACATATTTATGTCAATAGCCTTTATAAACTCAACTTTCAATCATGGCTTCGTCTGAGAATAAAATTCCTAATAAATTTGTCAATGATTATAATTTTGCTTTCATAATAACAAAACATCCGTACAGCATTTGTGAGTGAAAGAATTACACAGTCAAAGCTTCTAATTTGAATAACAAGTGTAAACCGATTTGATGACCTTCCATTATTGATATTGTAGGGTTACACCTCTTGATATAACTAGTAGATTTCAAATAACCAGATCTCATATTAATTCATGACGTTTATTTCCTTAGGGTTTTAATAAAATGGAAGGGCTACTCGGTCAAAGCTTCTAGTTTGAACAGCTTGTATACGAAAATGAACAAAATGAATGGTCATTGGGTGAAAGTAGTTACCTACACGTTTCACAAAAAAAATATAGTAAACAAATACACAAATACACAATTCCTAAATGCTTCGTCTCCAATACGCCATACGACTTTGAATACCTCACCGTGGAAGAAATTATGTGTAAGTTATTGTCACCCCTATAAATGGTTCGCCATCCTGCATTCAATCCCATCTCAATCTCATTATTAAGATTTCTCTCTGCATTTGAGTTAGTAAACACACACACAACTCCAAACATGGGAAGTTTAATGCGCATGAAAATAAACACAATCCTTGTTGTGCTCTCCCTTGGTTTTCTGGTTCTTGTATCTGCTCGATATCACCTCCCAAATCCTTCAAACAACAATAATGCCCATACAAATTTGAAGCAGTCAGCTGTTTCCACCCCCACCTGTGGAACTTCTCCCTGTGCTCCACCACCTCCATTACTACATACAAAATTTGGTTTATCAGATGATAATGTGCTTCTCAAAATGGAGCAGTTAGCTGTTTCCCCCACCACCTGTGGCAGTTCTCCCTGTGCTCCACCACCACCATCATTACTTCACAAAAAAGTTGCTTTATCAGAGCATAATGTGGTTACGAAAATGGAGCAGTCAGCTGTTTCTGGTTCCACCCGTGGCTCTTCTCCATGTGCTCCATAAAATCGGTTATGGAGGTGCTGCTTCCGGTTTTCAGCGTAAGGAAATCTACTGAAAGCCGTTTTAGGTCCCCATCTTTTCTTGTCCATACACATAGTTGGGCCACATAAATTAAACCAGTTATTCTCTGTAATTTTGTCCTTTCACTATTACATTCATTCATTAGGTTGCAGAAATACATGGATTAGAATACAGCTGTGCTTAGCACAGCAACCATCTGTTGGATGCTTACACTCTCTAACCTACTATTCTGTTCTTATCCGTCGCCATTTCATATTCATTCTTTCTCATTCACTTTAATTATTGCTGGGTTGTTTGAATAAATCTTTTTTTATAATTTAGAGGATAGTTTATTGATCAATGTCCAGCATCGATCTGAGTTGTAAAGAACAATGGGAAAATGATAAACTCTATATTAAATAGTACAAGTTTTAATAAAGATGGTGCTGAATTCAAATCTTTTACAATAAAAATTACAATTAATGAACTGAAGACAAAAATATATAAATAATAAAGAATTAATGAAAAAGTGATAAGTGCCATGTTGTAAAATATTAAACAGAATTAAAGACATATAAATGAGTTAATGAAGAATTTAACCATTATTTTAAAATATTGTATGGGATCATATAAAACCAGAATGATATGTCGTATTATGGAGAAGTTAAATAAATAAATATGAATTATTACATGCATTTTTATATCATTTACATTTTAATCAAGAAAATAGAAATATAATATCAAGAATGTGAAACAAATGTGTAAATATATAACAAGTAGCAAGGAAGAACTTTGTCATGCTATAATACCTAATAATATGTATCTATAGTATGTTGTATTATGATAAATAATCACAATAAAGATTCCCATCATTCAAATTTGTATGTTTATCATAGTCCTCAATTATATTTATGTTTGATTCATCTCTGGTGCAAGTTTAGATATATCTGGTGGATTAATTAAAAGTAAAGAAGTAAGATTGTGCTCCAAAATTTGTTCTACTACAAATATATGTGCTTAATTTATCAAATTTTAAAAAAATAAAAATTGTTTGAACTTTTCAAAGATGGTCATCATTATTTATGTTAGTGTAATTATTTCATTTATCTACACTTAGGCATATTAAGCCAACTTAGTCGTCTATGATTATATGACACTTGTCTACACAAGTTGTCATCTTTTAGGAGTTGTGTAAAGAGGTGTCTAGAGAGGTGTGAATTCTATTTCAACACCTCATCCTATCTTAGTGGGAAGCAACTTGCCACCACTCATTGAGTGTTGGGTTCGACTTCTAATTCGACCCAATCACTCGCATCTATATGTACACTTCTTTTTCAGCTTAATGCATTTGGACTTTGCTCTCTATTTCATTATTGTGCTTTATGTTTATCTCTTAGATTCTTGGAGAAATTTATAATTTACATTATTAATCACATTATTATATTAATTCACCAATGTTATAAATATGTCGATGTTAAAGATGATTATTCAAGAAATCATGCTCTCATTTACATGAACTAGTATGTAGCTCTCATAATGAATGTTGAGCAAGATGAATAGTGGAATTTTTCTCATAGTACTACTTAGCTGCATACTTTCATACATCTACCACCCATGATTTCAAATTTTGAATTCAACCACTTGTTCTGGTAGCTATCCAATAGACTACCAATTGTGCTTATTCTTAGATAGTCATTTATACCCTACTAACAAGATCTATGGACCTTTTTAGATGTAGGGAAGGATTACATGAAACCATAGGAAGAATTCAATTTGAATGGGTGTTCAACTAGCATCTATTGTATACTCTAGTTATTGAACAAGAATTTCATGAATTTTTAGAAAGAGGACACATTTATTTCTACCAAGGATACTTCAAAGGTTTAAGCTAGGAAACAATAACTAGCATCTATTGTATACTCTAGTTATTGAACAAGAATTTCATGAATTTTTAGAAAGAGGACACATTTATTTCTACCAAGGATACTTCAAAGGTTTAAGCTAGGAAACAATCTTTGCATACTTCCCCACTAATATTCAACTTTATTTATGTTATTTCACATGTATGGAAATGATTTGTGTGACCCTTGGGAGATTTTAATTATCCAAGGTCAATTTATAGTGAGAAAGAAAGTGTCATCCACACAATCTGTAGGAATTCGCTAAATATTATTTTAGAGAATTATCTATGAATAGTTTTCCAAGAGATGCGGTATTAGATAGAGACAGACCCATTTTGGTTTTTGAAATTAGAAATAGGTGGGGCTTTGGGATATTGTGATATGAGGAAGAAGATAAATGTGGGGTGTTGCGAGGAAGGAGAAGGAAAGTGGAAATTAGTTTGCATTGGAAAGATGGGAAAAGGCCATGCAACAAGGGAATTTATAATTAGTATTCTACCAAATAAATTAAGATAAGTTTGTAGCTTGAATAACCAAGGGACCAAGCCAAAACTCCTAAAAAAACCAAAGGATTTATTTGGGATTGTTAGGGAGGAAAGCATGGAATCTATGTAGTTGAGGAAAAAGGAAGATGGGTACCTAAAGGGAAGAGTATCAAAATTATATAAAATGAGAGAGGGAAGTGAAATAGTAAATGGTAGATTGGGCAAGGATGTCTTGTACAACTATCATGTCAAAAATTGTATACCCTTATTTAGTTTTATCTTATGTATCTTTATCACTTTAGTATTTATCTCACCTTCTATGTTTTAATGTTCAATTTAACATTTTTCTACCCATGGTCATTTTTCTCAAAACTAATACTATAATTTATTTAAACTTTTTACTGCTAGTATTTTGGCTCTTTTTTAAGATTCAACTATTTAGAGTCTATTGGAACACAGAAAAATGCACGTAATACACAATCATCTCATCTTATCCACATGATTATGTATCTCTTTAGAATTTTATTACTTTTCACCTACCTAAGTCATTGGTAACAACATTAGAGTTAGTTGAGATGGATACCCATATTTTTTATCTTCCTCTAGATTTCATCCATTTATCCAATATCAAAGTATGGCATATATACAACCTCTCATTATGTCAAGCTATTCCAATCTTAGTAAAACTCTACCTATTCACATCTTAGTAAAACTCTACATGATTTTTATCATTAGTTTACAATGTAGTCAAAATTAATTTTGTGAAGCCTTTGTGAAGACCCCAACAATTTATAACACACATGAATATTTTAGTAGTATATACAAATGGTACTATTTATTTCATTGGCTTTAGCAAGATTGATATCTGATTTTGATCTACTTAATTATTTTTTCTTAATCTATTATTTTGTTTCATCATTTTTATGTCTTTTGTATTATTATTTTTGGTGCCCAAGATCTCATTTTATTTATTAGGGTTCACATTTTATATTCTTATTTACATTACTTCAAATTTTCATGTCTTTGTCAAGTCCTAGACACATCTAAGATATGAGAACACACTTTAGGTCAATATTTCTTCATTACAGTGCTCATTGAAGTTACAAAAACTAAAATACGACCTTAATCATTGACAAAAAGCTCATTTTTAGACCAAAACCTTCATTGATTCTATATTTTTGGTCTTTCTTGTCAGCTCTTCACCTAAAATTACTTTATTTTATTTTCTTCTCCTTTTTTAATTATTTATTCTAAACTATTTTTCCATTTACTTAATATTTAATTTAAGCTATTTTTTATTTCTTGATTATTTAATTTAGGTAATTTTTCTATATACTTATCATCCTTGGAATCTACTACTATTTTTTAACCCAAGTATAGCTTGCAGTGTAATTTTGAGCTAAGACAAGTTTTTTGTAGGTATAGAATACAAAAATCATATAAATAATAATGTGTAATATTGATAGTCGCATGACACATAAATTTGAGCTTGAGAGATTTTGTGTTTGATCTCAAGTTCCCCTCTCTCCACATTTTTCCATTATGGTTTTTTATTGTAAAATATATCATTTCTAGCAATAGTAAAGAATGGTCCTTTACAAGTTTCTAACTCTTTATTTTAGCTAGCTGATTTTTTAATAAGGAAAGTGCGCCAAGATGGTAAACAAATAACTAGCCACTTGTTAAAAACCCTAAAAATGACAATGCATTTGGGTTAATTAAAAAATAAAATAACTTGAACATGTTATCACTAAAAAATCTGACCCATAACGCATATGTGGTATTCATAATAAAACCTTGAGTGTTGTTTTTAATCTTAAAACTGTGAGCCCGGTCTTTAATATTAAACCCATGAGCATGGTTTTTAATATTAAAATAAAAAGCATAATTTTTAAAAATAAAAGTGTAATCATAGGTCTAATATTACAAACTATCCTCATATGGGTTGATCACTAGCGGCCATGGATGGCATGGGTCCCCAGATAGAGTAGCTATATGTTCCGATCTGATTTGCTGATAATGTAATGGCCCCTTTTTGTATGTAATGGCCTCTTTTTGTATTGGCATTCACTGCGTATATATGAGACACTATATGGTTTGTAAGTTTAAGTTGATGTAAACTCTATTTCAAGTTATATATATTATGGTTAATAGAAAAATATATATTACAAACTATGATCAGGATTATTAAAAACTATAACTTGAGCATTGGTTTTATGACCATAATTATTTTAAAATCAACTGATACCAAAGAAATACAAAGTGTTCTAAAAATACAAAATAAACCTAAAAATTCTTTTGTTTCTATCAACCAAGTAAATATGTCATGACATTGGAGAGGAAACACATTATCTCCCACAACCTAATGTGTGAAGATTTAGGTCTCGTAACTCTTCTTCTCTTCTACATCAACAAGAAACATTCATGAAAATAAGGTCATCCTAATGATCCTAAGACATCCCAAAATGATTGCATAAGTTAATAAGATAGATAATTGCAATGGAATTGATTTCCTTGGTTGTATGGCTATATATATTTGTATAGACTATGAACTTGGCAATCACTGAGTTGTATAGGTATAAATATTATGAGAATATTAGTTGAACCAAATAGAAAGAAAATATGTGCATTCAAAAGTGTACCTAATAAAGCATTAACGTAGTAGGTCACTTGGAACCCTCTATTTCTGACAAAGTTTACACAATTAGGCTTTCCATTCTTTCATTTCCTTCATAAAAAAATTATTTCAGAGAGGTATATTTTGAGGATTGTTGGCAACATAATTGTAGGTATCAACATAAGCCATGTGAAAAATAGTTTGAAATCTTTCTCTCAAAAAAATTTAGACTTGATTCACCATGTTTCTCTGAGAGAAACCATAGGAGTAGTTCTATTTCATGAATAATAATACTATTAAGATGATGTTGCAATTATGTCTAGTTTTTTTCAATCCCTTTTATCTTCCTTTAGACAGTTTGAAAGCTTTCTCTCCTATCTCCCCTATCCCTTTGTTTAGAACCCTTTATTTCTTACAAATATTTCACAGTTAGGGTTTTTATTCTTTCATTTCCTCCATACAAAATTTTCATCTTAGAGAGGTGTGTCCTCAAGATTGGAAGAAACATAATTATTGAGATGATATGACTATGGAGTTGACGTTGTGCAGTTATGTAAAATTATGTTCATTCCTCATTCTCCTCCTCTAGACAATTTGAAAGATTTCTTTCCCTTTCTCCCCTCTCCCTTCTCTCATGTCCTCTCCTCCCCTCTCCCTTCCTTCTCTCCCTCCCCCTCACAAAATTTTAGAGTGGATTCACTATAATACTCTGAGAGAAACCATATATGGAATAGTTATATTTCCTAAATGATAAGACTCTTGAGATAATTTTGCAATTATGTCTAGTTCTATACAGTCCTCTTTCTTTTCCTTTAAATAGTTTGAAAGCTTTCTCTCCCTCTCTCCCCTCTCCCTTTCTCCCATCCCTCTCCCCCTCTCTCATTTTCTCCCTTCCCCTCTTATTCTCTCTCTCACATAATTTCAAAGTGGATTCACCATGCTCCTCTAAGAGAAACCATAGGAGTAATTTTGTTTCATGAATGATATGACTATAGAGAGTTTGTTTTAATTATGTCCAACTCTTTTAAGTCCTATTTCTATTCATCTAGATAGTTTGAAATATTTCTCCCCTCCTTCCCCTCTCCCTTTTTTTGGAATGCTTTATTTCAGATAAATAATTAATAACTAGGGTATGTATATTCTTTCATTTCCTCTGTACAAATTCTTCATCTTGGAGAGGTATGTTTTGAGGATTTTATGCAAGATAATTGTTGGGTAGATAAGACTATTGATTTGATGTTTCAATCATGTCTAATTATATTCATTCATCTTTCTCTTCCTTTGGACAATTTGAACACTTTCTCTCCCTATCTCCCTATATCCCTTCCTCCCTTCCCTCTCTCCCTCTAAGAGAAACTATAGAAAGAGTATTTTTGTTTCTTAAAAGTTAATAAGTCTGTTGGGATGATTAATGGAAGCCTCATAGACAATATTGATTATAGAAAGTCTCACAGATAATAGAGATGGAACATGAATCAAATAGCTGAGTGGAAAAAACACAAATTAAACCAAATGTATATTTATCAAATCCTCAATAACCAAAGAGATAGGAGTTAGGTTGGAAAGACATAAGTAGAACATAGAGAATATAATGCTGATTACATATTTATCTAATAAAGAACCTAAAACCTTGGAACAAAGGGTCAAACTTAATTTCATTATTCCAAATCGTAGAGAAGCTACAAAATAGATTCGATCCTCTAGGCATCGACCGATATCAAAGTAGAATTTGTTAAGTTTTAGGATCACTGTAAATGTAATAGCACTGCCTAGATTGTATATGGTATGTGTTTTCCAATTGCAAAAATCTATATTTATTTTATTTGAGAAAGAGGATAGGAGAGACATGTCCCTTCTTGGGACATGTATATTCAGTATAATTTAATTAATCTTATAATGTTTCATCAATCAATTATTAATTTAGAATAATAGATTTAATATTGAATATTAAATCTCATATAATTAATAATAATATAATATATATTATTATTAATCAACTTATATTATATGTAATCTAAATGATCATATGACTGAAGCTACAAACATTAACACTCCCTCTTAGCTAGGGAGGATGATCAAACAAAATGTGTAGTGGTCTCCTATGTCAACACTTATGACCCTGACCATAGCTACACAAAACATCAACACTCCCTCTTAGCTAGAGAAGATAAAATCCATCAAGATGCAAGTCACAATAAATTCATTAATTTTGAAAGAGAGGAGAAATCACCTCACTGTGATATCAGGAGATATGGTATATACAGGAATATCAAGTCACGTGATAATCACCATAGCTCATAAATATCCATGTTATGTTCAATGACATCAGGTCTCATGATTTCTTCCATTTGGATACTAAGTTTACGTATCTAGACATGTGACATGTCTCATACGGTCTAATCAATATGTAATACTAAGTTCAGAATGATCCTAATATGATCCATATGGATGATAATAAAGCACATATCACATAGCCTGTGATATGAAGTACCACCTAACTTGTGGTACAAAATATCACATATCACATAACTCGTGATATGAAGTATCACCTAACTCATGATACAGAGCATCACATATCACATAACTCATGATATGATGTATCACCTAACTCGTGATACAAAACATCACATATCACATAACAGAGTATCACATATCACATAACTTGTTATATGAAGTATCACCTAACTCATGAAATAGAGTATCACATATCACATATCTCATGATATGAAGTATCACATATCACATAACTCGTGATATGAAGTATCACCTAACATGTGATACCAAGTTTTACATATCACCTAACACGTGATACTAAGTTTTACATATCACATAATACGTGATATGAGTAATCACCTAACACGTGATACCAAGTTTTACATATTACCTAACATGTGGTATGACGAATCACCTAACATGTGATACCCAATTTACATATCACATAACTCATGATATGAAGGATATAATATGCTCAAGAACATTACATTCTCCTTATATACCCCTATTATGGTATGTGCACTGCCATTACATCACATAATATATATCATAAAGAATCATGGCACATCCATGAATCAAGATGATACCAAGTCAGCATGATATCAACATTACAAGATCGTCACCTTATAATGTTAAATACAAGTGTTCATTAACCAAAAATTCATCATCTTTGAGAAATGTACATAGGATGGGTGGTCCCATAAAATCACGGAGTCACACACATGACATCCACCTTGACTCATCTCAGAGGGTGGATCCACCATGGCTAATCCTAGAGGGTGGAAACAAGGGCTTTCACCTTAGATTTCTCTCTCAAAGAGAAGGATGCAATAACATACAAAATAATAGATCATAGATGTTGAAACTCCTTTTCATCTAAGGCTTCATTCTCTAATATACTAGGTTTATCTTGAAAGTACACAACCTTCTCTCTAGCAAGAAACTTGGTGAGAATATCATCCATCTATGCTATAGTGATAAGGTACCTTGAATAGCATACTTATGTACTATATCTATTATATAGTTTGCATAACTCTTGGTGAACCCCAGGTCATCCAAGAATATCATGATGTAGTAGTTAGCATAAAGGAATTTCAGCCATAGTCCTCTAATTGTAAAAAACATCTCCACTGTTGACTCCCTCTGAACCAATATGACCAAATTCCTTGGAGATCAAAATGAATCAGATCCTCTAGATGGTCCCTTTAAATTTTGAGTTCTTGCAACAACCTTCTTACCTCCTCGTCTAAGGTTGCTTTTAGATGAACTATCTGACTCCCTCTGAATCTAATATCAACCTTCTACGAGCAAGTCATGTCTTTGTTCTTTAGTCTGCATTAAGCTCTTTTCTTGAATTCCCTTTGATCAAACAACTTATCCATCTATCTAGGAATATCATGATCTAGATATCTACATAAAATCCTTCTAGCCCACATATATAGAACTACATCATTTGAATTGCAATCCTTTGGCTTTTTATAGTTTCCTAGCCACTAGGGAAACCATCTCGATATGGTCTGCCCTTCTAAATCAGAATGATTAAGATCCTATAAAAATAATTTTGGTAGATCCTCTAGTAGCTCCCTCTATTATGGAACCATACATGGCCACAATCATGAAAATATCTTGCTTCAAGAGACTCTCATCACATGGTACATGACCATGTTGAGCTTTGATCATAACATTATCCACAAGAGCAATTCTTGTACACAAGTGTACTTGTTTGATTCTAAAATGAGTGAATGCAATAAACCATGGATTTATCCCCAAGCTTCACAACACTAGACATTCATGATAATGTGTATCCCTTCTAAATTAGATATCAATCTTCTTTTACCGCAAGAGCATCTCCAGAAAAGATCAAGGAAAATATATCTTATTGTACGTATAGAATTACAGACGACAGAGAGACTACAATGAGTAGATAAATGTAATATTCATGGATAATAGATACTTATCTGTACATCAACATCAATGACACAAGTTGCTTCAATGAAGGTCTATATACATCAAATCAGAAAAAACCTTCTCAGATTATTCGAGAGACATCTCCCCTTTGAGTCATCTCCCCACTAAGGATAGTTCAAATGGGAATGTAAAATTGGTTATTATTCCCCCCCCCCCCCTCCCCCACAATGTACAATTCCCACTCTTATATCGTTGAACAATTCTCATGTCTTCTTGTGAAATGACTTGATTTCTCCAAGATAGGTGACACTCTATAATTAATGATTTCTTTATAGAAA
This sequence comes from Thuja plicata, assembly GCA_018584345.1. Taxonomy (NCBI): domain Eukaryota; kingdom Viridiplantae; phylum Streptophyta; class Pinopsida; order Cupressales; family Cupressaceae; genus Thuja; species Thuja plicata. Next base: position 495,597 of record MU225336.1, on the reverse strand, counting down.
GAGACACCCTTCCTTGAATACTTTCTCTTTGTTAATTCTTGACCACAATCATAACAAATTAATATATCTTTTTAATGAAAGCCACTTTCTAGAATTTCACATAGACCTATACACAGTCTGTCATAACTTTTGAACCCCGCACTTTCTCTCCAATCTCTTTGGTGCGATTATTCAAAATTGGTTTTTCACCAACATATCCAAAATTCAGAAAATTCCACAGGTGGATTTGTGAGATATGGTCCCTGTACTAAGACTCTATTTTCTAAGACAGCCACACATTCACCATCAACAAACTACTCCCTTACATTTGTAGTCTGGCTCTAATACCACGTTAATTTTTAGGATCACTTAAAATTTAATAGAACTGCCTAGATTGTGTATGGTATTTGTTTTCCAAATGCAACAATCTTTCTTTTATATTGGAATAGAGGCTAGGAGAAACATGTCCCTTCATGGCACATGTCTATTCAATATAATTTAATTAATCTTATTATGTTTCATCAATCAATTATTAATTTACAATAATAGATTTAATATTTAATATTAAATCTAGTATGATTAATAATAATATAATTTATATATTATTATTAATAAACTTATATTATATATAATCTAAATGATCATACTTGTTGAAGCTACAAATAGAATTAACAAGGTATCAAGAATTTATTTTCTTTGATTGTTCTATTTATGTGTATTCCCCATACACCTTCCTTCCCCTTTGACCGGTCTCTCTTGAAAACCCAATTAGATTATGAATTCCTACCCAAAATAGGCCATGAGATATAGTTTTCCCTCATGTGTTCAATCCAAATTTCCCCCAAACTGACACTAAATTCATCAACTTCTTCTATTACCATTTTCAAACTAAGAGGTAATGAGGTAACCAACATCCCTCCTCCTATCCATGTGGCATCAAGAGATAAGTAACCCTTAACCCATGTGATGATGAATTGGCAAAGTAGGAAACTTCTCTTCAATGCACATCAAAAAATTGTTAAGAAAACAAACAAAAACTCAACTTAACAAACCAAAATATTAAGAAGAATGATGCTCCTTGTGAATGTTTGTAGCTTCAGTCGTATGATCATTTAGAATACCCATAATACTTTAATATTAATTAATAATAATATATTGTATTTGTATGTGTGTGATATATATATATATATATATATATATATATATATATATATATAAACTTATATTATTCTAATATATAATTGATTAATGAAACATTAACAATTATAATGAATACACATGTCCCGTGAAGGGACATGTCTCTCCTAGCCTCTTTCTCAATATAAATACAAGAAAGATTGTTGCATTTAAAAAACACAGAAAACATAGAGAGTGCTATTAAATTTGCAGTGATCCTAAAATTCAACATGGTATCAGAGCCATGCTGCAAATGTAAGAAAGTGTCTACCATCTTATAGAAATGGTTTATAAGGGAAACAATTTCCTCACTTTCAGACAAGCATGAATCGTGTTTAACGAACAAATTCAGAGCACGATATCTTCCACAAATGCATATTCTAATTCATTTTTTCTACATGTAACAACAAGGAGATAACGATGATAAGAGTCGATGTATTTTTATTGTGATGAGATCAGATGAAAGTCTTCAAATATTATTAAATCCTTTCATAATTTAAAGAAAAAATAAAAAATAAAAAATAAAAAATATTTTGTGTTGTTTGTTATTGCAACTGTATGGAGGCTTGTAACTTATTGTTTCCATCTGTCACAAGAAGAACAATGATTTGTTGGTACACATAGAATGTTTGATGAAGTGACAATCTAATGGATTGTGTATTATATATTTAAGTGCAATGAAAACTTTAAACAAGATGTGTCTAAGTAAAGGCATAAAAGAAAAAAATTAATTTGTCTTATGTGTGGAAGAAATATTGTCTATGTGTATCTCTTTATGTATTCGATATAATATTCTCTATTTTTTTGGTTGTTCAAGAAGTCGAGTCAGAAGTTACGACAGTTAGAAGATGGTCTTTGGAACACGTGGATATGTAGTCATGTTAGAAGAAGTTGGGAAATTATTATTGTACGCCTCCTCTTCATGATTCATGGTTCCCAAGCTTTCCAAAGGAGAGGGTTAGTAGAAAAGGTTTACAAATGATTAAAATCAAGTACACAAAGCTACCAATAATGAATAACTTGAAACATAACCAATAAAATGTGCAAGCAAAGAAAAGAAAACAAATGAATGCAAACCCCAAAGTGCTTGAAGCTTCTATTGTCTCTCTCTACTCCTTCCGAAATGTTGTTTTTGATGCTCAGTATTGGTGTGGGCAACGTCTATGACTTGAGAAGAATCGAAAATTTGATACTTGAAATGTGTGTGTGAATCACAAGATGGCTTGAATTCTAGAACCAAACTGACATAGTAATGGCACACGAGAGCTTGAAATCCTGGATCCTTCAAATGGTTATCAAGGGTTTATTATATAGCGATTGGGGATGAAATGAATGGTTGAGATCAATCCCAAAGAGAGGGAGATGAACGGTTGAGATCAAAGGGAACAGGAGAAGCCATCGGTAAACTCCACCTCTTCAATTGGTAAAGAGGAGACAAAGTTTGGTTGACTGAAGAGCTAATTGTGAGTTACCTTTTTGAACTGAAGAGGCGGGTTAACCATGTGGACTAGAGAGGTGGGTGAAGTTACCCATGTGGACTAGAGAGATAGGTGGAGTAACCCATGTGATCTGATTGGAGTTATCTCTTTGAAGATAAATGATTTATTTAATTAAATTTTTCAACATGTGAGATAATTGAATTCTTTTTTATTTAGAACTGCTTTATTGAATGAAATTAAATTAATTTAATTGAAATTAATTTAATTGGAAGAATTTAATTAGTATGTTTAAATATTTAAATTTAAACTATAGGAAATTTAATTTAATTAATTAATTAATGGTAATTAATCAATTAAGGTTAATTAATTAAATAAAATTAATTATTTAATTAATTTTGGGAATTCGATTAGATGGTTTGGGGAATGAATTTAGAGAAAAATAGATGATTAATTAATGATTAAAAAACCATTAATTATTAGATGAAAATTAGTGTTTTTAATGTAAATTCGCAAGCTTGTCCATTTTCAAGTGTCTATAGTTACAACTAAAATTGGTTAAACAAATATACAAACCTATGTATATCTTCATTCATCCGAAAGGAAGTGTGGAAAAAGTGTAAGAAAGTCATTAAATAGAATCAGACCAAGTAAAATTGGAATTTTCTTGAGTACACAATCTTGTGGAAACTTCACAGGAGATATCGTTGAAGTGACTTAATTCCCTCCTATCTGGGCATCTAGAATTACTTCTCACAACATTGAACTATGTCTCGATGGTGATATTTGTGCATGTGATATTCCTAATGGTTATACAGTGTTTTACAAAATTGGTCTTGTTCATGTGCACATGTTTCTCTCTGCTAACAGAATTTTCATCAGAAATTAAAGAGGCCTATCAAGAGTTTCTTACTTAATCGAGATCCTTATGGTGCACAATAATTATCAAAGCTAGAGAATATTTATCATAGGATCCATTCCTTTTAATCGTAGCATGGAGGCTCGGTCTAGCCTAGACCATACTTGTTAGACATGGTAGAGCCAGAGACCATCGAACAGTAAGGAGGATATATGTTGGAAGTGTTTCAGAAATAGAAAGAGGCAACTACGTTTGTGTTATTATTTGATTGAAAACCAATGACTTTATTGGCCTAGAATCGATTAATATTCTCCTGGAGATTATAGTTATGCCTAGATTCAGGAGTCTTTGCCTTATCATGGTTATCATTGGAGCTAGGGCATTCTGGTAGAGTGTCTTGGAAATAATTATGAATTCACCCACACAGGTCAAGAATGGTCTGAGGACTAGCAGAGATAGATGATAAATATATGCCATCATACTTGAGCATTGGAGTGTAAAGTGCCAATTACCTCCAACATACGATGATAGAGAACATCACATACTTAGAATCCAATAGGAATTGCAAACCAGGGAAACCAACCAAGATTTAGAAAATGGCTACCAACAATGCACACGCAGATGGCACACTCCTCCTCTTCCGCCTCCATCACATTAGTGATCTTCTTCATTATATAATTAAATAAATATACATGTGCAGATTAATATATTTCAGAGAGATAATGCTGAGGATAGAGACAAGCAAGAGGACTTGGACTTTCTTCAAATGTACTACAAGGTTCAACAGTTGCAAAGCCATTGATGTTCATTAACTACTAACAGAGATTCAAATAAAGTGATCAGGGAATCATGTCTTTGAAATTACAACTACGCATTCTCAATTTTGAAGACGTGGATGGTGTGTTTTGAATTTATTTGCGATCTTCCTGAGAGCCCCCCTAAACCTGTTGGTTCATCACGATTGAGTTCCTTAATAATTTGGAATATTGAAGGGATAATTGTCCTTAAGGACTAAGTTGAGACATCATTAATTATAGAGCGTCACCTCTTTTGGATAAATGAAGTCATTTCACAAGAAGACATAAGAATTGTTTAATGATATACAAGTGAGAATTGTACATTGTGGGGAGAAATAATAACCAATGTTACATTTCCATTTGAACCATCCTTAGTGGGGAGATGATTCAAAAGGGGGGATGTCTCTCAAATAATCTGAGAAGGTATTTTGTGATTTGATGTATATGGACCGTCATTGAAGCAACTTGTGTCAAGGATGTTGATGTGCAGATAAGTATCTATTATCCTTGAATATTACATTTATCTACTCATTGTAGTCTCTCTCTCATCTATATTTATATACATACTATAAGATTTTTTTTCCTTGATATTTTTTGGGGATGCTCTTGCAGGATAAGAAGATTGGTATCAGATTCATAGGGAGTTTGACACTTCAGAGGTAACTTTGGAGGAGGAGCTCAAAAGATCGATATCTACTTCAGAAGGGAGCCACATTATCATAAATGTCTAGTGTTTCCAATCCTAGGGATAAATCCACGGTTTATTACATTCACTCATGTTACTATGGAATCAAACAAGTACATTTGTGTATGACAAACTACTCCTATGAATAATGTTATGATCAAAATTTCAACATGATCATGTACTAGATAATGAGAGTCTCTTGGAGAAAGATAGTTTTATGATTGGGACCATGTATGTTTCAGTAACAGAGGAAGCTACTAGAGGATCTCCTAAATTTGATTTTCAAGTATCTTAATCATTCTGATTTAGAAGGGCAGACCATATGGAGATGGTTTCCCTAGTGACTAGGAAACTATAAAAATCCAAAGGATTGTGATTCAAATAAATTAGTTCTATGTATGTGGGCTAGAAGGCTTTTATGTAGATATCTGGGTCATGATATTCCTAGATAGATGGATAAGTTTTCAGATCAAAGGGCATTCAAGAAAAGAGCTTGATGTAGACTAAATAACAAAGACACAACTTGAAGGTTGATATTAGATTCAGAGGGAGTCTCATAGTTCATCTAAAAGAAACCTTGGATAAGGAGGTTAGGAGGTTGTTGCGAGACCTTAAAATTTAAAATGGAGCATCTAGAGGATCTAATTCATTCAGATTTCCAAGGAATTTGGTCATATTGTTTTAGAGGGAGTCAATAATATAGAAGGTTTTTGCAATCAGAGGACTATGATCATGAGATTGAGTTCTATGTGTGCTGGCTGAAATGCCTTTATGCTAACTCCTACATAACTTGGGTTTCACCAAGAGTGATGCAAACTATATAAGAGATATAGTGCATAAGTATGCTATTCAAGGTACATTATCACTACATAAAAGATTACTGATATTCTCACCAAGTCTCTTTCTAGAGAGAAGTTTGTATACTTTTGAGATAAACTTGGTATGCTGGGGAAGAAGCCTTAGATGAAAATGAGGTTCAACATCTGTGATCTATTATTTTGTATGATATTGCATTATTCTCTTTGAGAGAGAAGTCTAAGGTGAAAGCCCTTGTTTCCACTCTCTGAGATGAGTCAAGGTGGATTTCATGTGTGTGACTCCATGACTCTATGGGCCCACCCATCCTGAGTACATTTCTAAGAGGTGACGACTTCTTAGACAATGAACACTTGTATTTGATGTTACAAGGTGACGATCTTGTAATGGAGATTCGTTATAGTAGACATTTTAATATGTCATTGAACATACCATAATAGGGTTATATGTAAGGGGAATGTAATGTTCTCTAATTACTATATCTTGGTATCATGATCTGAGGTGATATGAAAATCAGGTATCACATTCTAAGGTGATTCCTCATATGGAGATTCGTTATGGTAGACATTTTGATATGTCAGTACACATACCATAATAGGGTTATATGTAAGGGGAATGCAATTTTATCTAATTACTATGTCATGGTATCACAATCTGAGGTGATATGAAAATTAGGTATCACATTCTAAGGTGATTCCTCATATCATGATCTAAGGTGATGTGAAAACTAGGTATCACGTTCTAAGGTGATTCCTTATATTAGGATCTAAGGTAATATATAAAATCAGGTATCACATGTTCAGTGATTCCTCATATCACATGTTAGGGGATATGTAAAACTTGGTATCATGTGTTTGTTGATTTCTCATATCACATGTTAAGTGATATGTACAACTTGGTATTACGTGTTAGGAGATTCCTCATATCACATGTCAAGAGATATGTAAAAATTGGTATCACATGTTAGGTGATTCTTCATATAAAAAATTATGTAATTTCTTTGTATCCATATGGATCATATTAGGATCCTTCTAAACTTAGCATTACACAATGACTGGACCATATGATAAATGTCATGTAGTGGCATATCTCTACATAAACTTGGTATGCATATGGCAGACATCATGAGACATAATTTCATTACACATATCATGGATATTTATGAGCTATGGTGAACATCATAAGACTTGTTAAACCATATCTCCTAATATCACAGTGAGGTGATATCTTCTCTATTTCAAAATTAATGGATTTATTACCTTGATAGATTTTATCTTCTCTAGTTAAGAGCGAGTGTTGATGTTTTGTGTAACTATTCTGAGGATCATAAGTGTTGAAAATGAAGACTACTACACATTATGTTTGATCATCCTCCCTAGATAAGAGGGGGTGTTAATGTTTTTAGCTTCAGTCGTATGATAATTTAGAATACCCATAATACTTGAATATTTATTAATAATAATATATTATATTTGTTTGTGTGTGTGTGCTATATATATATATATATATATATATACAAACTTATATTATTCTAATATATAATTGATTAATGAAACATGAACAATTAGAATGAGTAGACATGTCCCATGAAGGGACATGTCTCTCCTAGCCTCTTTCTCAATATAAATACAAGAAAGATTGTTTCATTTGAAAAGCACAGAAAATATAGAGAGTTCTATTACATTTGAGTGATCCTAAAACTCAACACTCTTGCATACTTAATTTAGGTCCTGGCCTATATTTTTGTATTATAATTTCTTATTCTTGTAAAATGTAATAGATTTGGGCTAACATATGTGTTGTGAAGGCTCTATTTATTCAGGCATTCAATCCTTGTTTTAGGGGTAGTTGGGACAGTGATGAGTGATTGAATAAGTGGTAATTATTCCTCTAGGAGGTTAAGATTGTAGGATTGTTTCTAATAAAGAGAATGTGAACCTAAGAATGTAAAGATACATGTTGTAGTCCAATCCGAAGTAAATCTTTAATTCTCTTATAATTTGAAGATCAGTTGTAGCGTGTTGTTTATCATTTCTTGTGTCAGGTGTTGATTATTTTGATTGTGTTACTGGGGTGCATGATTTGGACCATCTCCATAGGTGAAACTCCTCCCATCACTACATTTGGTGGTAACAGATAAATTTTGATGTTGTTGGGACAATGGAGAGGTGTGTGTACTAAGAGGGGAGGGGTGAATCAGTACCCTTAAAAACTTTTAATCAAATCTTGTAACCATTGTTCTGTATTAACTGACTGAGTAGTTTGCATACACCAAACATATAGTATCACTGCTAAAATGTAAATGCATGTAAAGTAAAAATTACACACATAAAATTAAGTACTCATGACACTAGTATTTTGGTATCACAGAAAACCCCTATTAGAAGGTAAAAACTGTGGTGGGGATGAGACCCGCAAAATTTCACTACTGCAAAAATAAAGATACCTTGTTAAAGCTTACAAGAATGATCACTTATGATGATCTTACCCTATTAGGAGTAACAATGAGATTGATTAGATCTACCTCATCTGAGGATTTAGCAACACAATCTATGTGTGCACTCGGTTAAGAGATTTACAATAAGACGGTTAAGTCTACTCTGTTAAGAGATTTTGGGGTCAATTACAATTGTTAGAGAGTAACAGAAATTTGATTTGAAATATGTATAATCTCAATATTACTAATAAAGATCCATTAAGTACATACAAAACATATCACCTTAATGTGAATGATAGTACCTTCTTCTCTGTTCTGCTCGGTATCCTTGCCTTAGTTCTGTAAATTGATTTCTACAATGTAGTCTCTGCCCTTAAGATCCTTTGTCTGATCTCTGATGTCTGTAGTATGGCAGCTACTTGATCATTTCTTGATCAACATACATTACAAAATGACATCTATACATTTATATATATTAAACTATATGACCTAATTAGGGATTAACAATTACATCTCTACCCTAAGATCAACGATGTACATAATTTACCTTAATCATCTACACATAGGAGACATAAACAATTAATGTTGTAAATCCATAATTAATGTCCTTCTCGATCGTGTAAACCGTTATCTAGGTCAGATAAAAACTTGTTACATAGAATGATGTGCCATAACAAACTTTTAGGTGTTCTTTGTTCCACTCGGTTAATGATGTCTCTCAGTGCTTGGTGTAGTCTTTGTATCTCAGTTATACTGGTGTTTGGTTATGCTATGTATCTCGGTGTTGTCTATATATTTGGTATAGTCTTTTTGTTTGGTAATCACTGCACTCGGTTAACTATGAGAGTGATCAGTTCTCTTGGTTAACTCTGCACTTCAGTGTTTATACCAATTGTATTATTTGTGTCTCTATTACCGACTGTCCATTATGTCTACTTGATAACTAATGACAACTTCAATGCATAACTTGAGTAACATTCTCCCCCTTTTAGATTAGTATCAAAAACTTATTACTATACATAGTGACTCACCCTTTGTACATGCTCTCCCCCTTTGTGTATACTCGGTATATGTATATGAACATCTTGATTATAGTATCCCCCTTTACTATACATAAATACATATATTTCCCCCTTTTTTGAAAATAATGACAAAAGGATTATAACTTAAAGGTTGTCAAAAATATTAGGATGGGCATTATTGAGATTTTCCAATAACTTCTCCCGTTCCTCCTTTAAATGCTCGAGGGTGAGTAGCACTAAATTAGCTAAGCATGCATATCATATATGCTTTCTGTCACTGATAAATCCGGGGTGGCAATCAAATTCTTTTCCAATGTCACATGTTTCTGCATCATGACCAAATGTGGTAGTAACATTTCCTGTAGCTTGGTTACTTGTTCTTTGATTTGTTCCTCATCTTTCTTCAAGTCTTATCTCAGCCACTGATTTTGTAGTACCTTGTTGTAATGCATCTGTAATGCATATTGCTTAGTTGATAGACTATTTTCACTATCCTTTAGATCTTGATCTATTTTCTTTAGCTTTTCACTAATCTCAGTAGTGAAGTGATCTAGTGTGCATAACTGTTGTCAAATTTTAATGGATTTAGATATAACAGTTTCTAAACCACTTACAAATTTTGACAGAGTTACCTTATGTACTGCCACTTCCTGGCTGATCTTCTCTGTAACTTTATATTGGATCTTCTTCTCTGCTCGCTCTTCCAATTTATGCTCAGCGTCAATGTCAGGATTTTCAATTGCCTTGGTGAGTAGTTCAAGTTGTTCAATTATGGGGGCTCGTTCATCAATATTGATATTTGATACATCTTGAATTAAAATATCTTTTTCTTTTTCTAGCACTTGTGCACTGTTTGTTTCTTGTCTTAGCTTGTCCTGTGCTGCTTTTCTGGTGCAAATTTCACCATATTTATTCAGTGTTTCCAAATCAAGTGTCCTTGGATCCCATTCAGGAATTTTGATGATTTCATCTAGTGTAATTGCGTCCTTGGTTCCTTTGTTCTTCTTTTTATTTCCTTGAACGCTCGATGACAGAGAAAGAGTTAATGCCAATTGAGCATTTTTCTCAGGTTTTGGCTCTACTTTCTCAGTACTCACTATGATGACTTGTTTAGGTGCCTTGGTAGCTGACCTTGTATCTGTAGTAGATGTATCTACTATTTTTTTAGGAGTCATTGTGTTACCTACACCTTTCTCTTCTCCAGCACCAGTGGTATCTTTAGGTGCATCACCTTGTGTTGTTCCACCACTATGCTTGGTATCTTTACCGTGATCTTCACCCTTGTCTTCATTTGTATTTGTGACTTGCTCGGGTGTCTTTTGTTGTGCTTCAGTCTCAATTTCAATTGCTCTGACCAAAATATGTAACTGGCTAGGTACATTTTCTCAAGCGACCTCTAATGTGTCTTTTTCATCAATAGACTTGGTTTCTCTGATTGACTCATCTTCCTTGGCCTTATCATCTAGATCACCTTCAGTTACATTAATTATTGTGATCTCTGGGTGACCTAAATTACTCAAGAGTTTAGGAATATCATCTAATACATGATCAATTGTTATGGGTTTTGTACTCGGTCTAGTAGATGCAACATCATTTACTTCCTTGGTATCATGGATGTCCTCGGATGGATTTAGCAGTTCATTCCAAATTTTGGTGCTCTCAATATCCACTTCTTTCATATTTCCTTATAGGATATTCAAAGTTCATTATTTCTTAGGAAATTTCTTGGCATATTGTTTCATTATATCATGTATCTCCTTAACTGTGCACTCAGCTTTAATAATAGTAAGAGTTGCTTCTCTCATATATTTCTTGGTTTGAAGTGCATATGACCATCTTGTTGATATTTTATCATATAATTCTGATGGAATAGAAGTAGAAAATTCAACTGGAACTTGTTTTAAGTTGATCATCATACCTATTATTGCTTCTTTGAGTTTATCCTTGTGCTCGGTAGTCAGATCAAAATATGCTTGTATCTTCAGATGTCCTAACTTTTTGGTTATCTTGATTGCCTCTACAATTTCATCAATGGTCTGTGATTTCTTATTCTGTACAACCTTGAATTGATCTGGATTGTTGTTAGAATCATCATTGTCATCTTTGTTCCTTACATATCTCCTCTTTTGTCTCGATGCAGTAGTACCCTTCTATTTTCTGGTTTGGTATGTAAACTTCGGTGAGGGTCTTGTAATTTTTTCTACACATTTCTTCAAAGGTGGTGAATCAATAGTCACTGATTGTGATCTTGTCTTTGGTGGAGACCTATTCTCTGTGATTTTTCCTCTTTTGGCCTTACATTCCTTAACTGGTTCTTCATCAGACTCAATAGCTTCAGTATCATGTTTAGGTTCTTCTTCTTAACCGACTGAGGTTTGCTCCCCAATTTCATCTTCAGACTTGTCAAGTTCCTCAACTATGATTGCAAGTTTCCTCTTCAAAGTTTTGAAAATTTTAGTCTTTTTCCTACCCATCTGTTGGACTTGTAAAGTAATTTTTATTCAGTTCTTTGCTTCATCATAGGTGCCAAATCTAATGACAGATTTGTCAACAAGCTCATTCAACAGTTTAGGAATAGCCTCTGAAGCAACATCAATATCTAATTCATAGTCCATCGGAGGTAGCCATGTTTTCCTTGGATCTGATGCTTTAATTAAAGTTGTATCTATGTCTACTACAAAATAGATATCATCTTTGTATTGTTCTACTAATTTTATAGGAATTTTGGATCTCTTTTCCACCCTAGATTTGAACTTAGAAAAGTATTCATTCATAACAGGTTCAAAGTTCTTCCCTAGACTTGTAATCATCTCATCGATTTGTACTATAACTGGTCTATCTGATTTCCACTTTACTTTACCAATTGAGGAAAATAAATCGCGCATGTAGAAGAATATGCAAAGTAGTAGTGAACCGAACTTACATGTAGTTTACTTTGTTGATCTTATGGTTCTCATGTTTTCTTCTAGTTGCCTCTGCAATAACTTCGAAAGATCAAGTTGTAGTCCTTTCTTGATAATTTTGTAGGCTATGTCAATAGCTCCACATGGTACGTTGTTCGGTCTGCTAGACTAGAATATCTTATACCCAATGGCATAAGCACCAAACCTAGTTTTAGGATCACCAATGGAGTTGATCTTCTAACCTTTTCCATCCCACTTGACTCCTGTTAGCTTCTCTAACTTGGTTCTCAGTAGGTGCCTTAGGGATTTAGTTTTGTCAGATATAGGATATCCTATTATTGCATGAATTACATCTCTGGTTATCTTCTTGGGTTCATCTAGCCAAAGTTTTCCATCGTGTATTCTTCTTAGAAAAATGTGGATCCATTCATTGCGAAAGACCTTCAGGAAATTTACGGAATTGGTTAACCCTTTAACCTCTAAGTGTTTGTGATATTCCTTCAATTTCCCATCTATGCATAGTGATTGGTATGTGGCCATAAGCTCAAAGTCTCTAATTTCACCTATTTTTTAGTGTATGTAGGCACGCACATCTTGGACTAGCAAAACCCTAGGCGGGATAGATGAAAATGCACCTTTATCATTTGGTTGGGCTGCAACATGTGGATAGAACTTGTAGTTTGGTTCCCTGTAGGTGGTGTTGTTCACCAAAACAACCTTTTTAGGGTATGTGTACCAAGTTGTGGACCAAAAAAGTGGACACATCTTTAAAAAAAAAATAGATTTCATATAACCCGATCGGGTTATTGAAAATTTGAAATTGTTCTCAGCTTGGTAACCAAGACTAGAAAATATTATTAAAAAACACAACCTGTCTCAAAACCCAATCAGGTTTCTAAATTTCAAATAACCCATTCTGAAAATAAAAAAATACTTCAAAACCCGATCGGGTTTTGAAGAAGTAAAACTTATGAATTTTATTCTCCATAACCTGATCAAGTTTTGAAGAAACTAAAATAGGCTTTGCTCTGGAAGCCATAACTTCCACATACAGAGTCCGATTGACTCCATTCAAAAAGTGTAGGAAAGACCTTGAAATGGTCTAACACATTATTAACCTATGATCATCTTTAGGCATCAACATTTTTTCTACCATCCAATTGAATCAAGTAAGGTATAAAATAGGTACTCATTATTGTCCATACATGAAACATATAGGAAAATCAGTATTCTCTCTCTCTCTCTCTCTCTCTCTCTCTCTCTCTCTCTCTCTCTCTCTATCTCTCTCTCTCTCATATTGGGAGTGGGAGATAATATGAGAGAGAGAGAGAGAGGTAAAACTTATGCATTTGATTCTCCATAACCCGATCGGGTTTTGAAGAAACTAAAATAGTCTTTGCTCTAGAAGCCATAACTTCCACATACATCGTCTGATTGAATCCGTTCAAAAAGTGTAGGAAAGATCTTGAGATGATCTAACACATTATTAACCTATGATCATATTTAGGTATCAAAATTTTTTCTACCATCCATTTGAATCTCTCTCTCTCTCTCTCTCTCATATTGGGAGTAGGAGATAATATGAGAGAGAGAAGTAAAACTTATGCATTTCATTCTCCATAACCCAATCGGCTTTTGAAGAAACTAAAATAGGCTTTGGTCTAGAAGCCATAACTTCCACATACAGAGTCCGATTGACTCCATTCAAAAAGTGTAGGAAAGATCTTGAGAAAATTAACACATTATTAACCTATGATCATCTTTAGGCATCAACATTTTTTCTACCATCCATTTGAATCAAGTAAGGTATAAAATAGGTACTCATTATTATCCATACATGCAACATATAGGAAAATTAGTATGCTCTCTCTCTCTCTCTCTCTCTCTCTCTCTCTCTCTCTCTCTCTGAGTGGGAGATAATATGAGTGAGAGAGAGAGGTAAAACTTATGCATTTTAGTCTCCATAACCCTATTGGGTTTTGAAGAAACTAAAATAGGCTTTGCTCTAGAAGCCATAACTTCCACATATGGAGTCTGATTGACTCTGTTCAAAAATCGTAGGAAAGATATTGAGATGATCTAACACATTATTATTGATCTAACACATTATAAATTTCTACCATCCATTTGAATCAAGTAAGGTATAAAATAGGTATTCATTATTGTGCATACATGCAACATATAGGAAAATCAATATGCTCTCTCTCTCTCTCTCTCTCTCTCTCATATGTGTGTGTGAGAGAGAGAGAGAGAGAGCATACTAATTTTCCTATACGTTGCATGTATGGGCAATAATGAGTGCCTATTTTACACCTTACTTGATTCAAATGGATGGCAGAAAAAAATGTTGATACCTAAAGATGATTATAGGTTAATAATGTGTTAGATCATCTCAATATATTTCCTACGCTTTTTAAATGGATTCAATCAGACTCTGTATGTGGAAGTTATGGCTTCTAGAGTAAAGCCTATTTTAGTTTCCTCAAAACCCGCTTGGGTTATGGAGAATAAAATGTATAAGTTTTACTTCTTCAAAACCTGATCAGGTTTTGAAGTAATTTTCTCTTTTCATAACCCAATCGGGTTATTTGAAATTTAGAAACCTGATTAGGTTATGGCTTGGGAAGAGCTTTGGTAAATGACCCAAAGGCTTGGAGTTTCATTTTCCCTCCATTTTTGTTCTTTTAGACTTTTTTCATCTTGTAAGATGAATTCTCAACTTTATCTTCATCAAGTTTACAATTTGTCAACTGGGTATCTTTATAATTTTCACCATAATCTCATACGTCTTCTTAGCTTTCTAACCATATAAAATTTTCTATTTTTGGACAACATTAGCATAGTAAACTTTAATTTTCTTTACCACTTTCTTGATTGTCCTCACAAACATATGCCTACCATTTTTTAATAACTTTTGATATACTTAATCAAATTACAAATAAATTATGTATTATTGTTCTATACTTGATTTTATACACTTTTTAAAAAAAAATCATTTTCGATTATTTTGATGCAAGTTATGCCTAGCACACGAACAGGTACCAAATTTTTAGGATGCGATCACTTCAAAAAATCACAGAAAAAAAATACTCATCAAAAAATTACAAAAAAATACACAACTTCTATATCTCACTCTTACCTATCATCCTACCAAAGGGATTTAAAAAATACTGAATATAACTATATATTTTGTACCACGCACGGATATAGCTATGTTATGTTTTTCCAAAAAAATCAGGAACATGTTTTCATGTGAGCGAGGTTTGAACCTCTTAATATTATCAGTTTATAAAAAAAATTAGTGCTTTAGAAACTAGATTTAGAGTACTACAATTTTTATTTTTTACACATCTTATTTTGAGTGCATGACCCTCAAACTCCTATTCCAAGATCAAGTTTACCTGATTTCTGAAAAAATGTGTCCACTTATAGCCCCATTTTTTGTCCACAACTTGGTGCACACACCCTTTATCCTTATTCATATTAGCTTTCATTGTTCGAGATAAAGATGCCATGATCTCTGGTTTAGGGCTTCTATAAAAGACACTTGAATAACTCGGTGAGGGCAGAATGCGTAGTGACTAACCTTTGTATGCTCGGAATGTGCTTAGATCTTTGAAGGATGCCCAAAAATGCTCTGTTGTAATTTTTCTCTCTTTTATCTGTTCTGCTATGTGATTGCGTTGTGGATAGATGAGTTCACATCGACCAAATATATAGAAAATGACTTAGGGAAGTGCAATAAATGCTCTTCACCAACCACTCGATAAACAAACATTATGCTCAGTTAACACTGATGATACTTCATCTCAATGAGTATACCATATACTCAGTTACCATAGCAACTCAGTTGTCTCTTTACATATTCACCGACTAAAAGTTCTAACTTGATACATATTAAGTGACTCAACTAGATCAAAGTAATCAAACATGTAATTCCATAGTGCATCTTCATTCATGCTAATTGTGCATATGTACAATAAATACAGGAACTGATGTAAGATATAGCATTGCAAAACATAGTTCCATACCTACTTGTATTTCTTAGTTGAAGATGATGGAGCCACCTAATCCATTGGATGAGGTGTCACCTACTATTGTGCTTGGTCTTGCATTATCATTTGATGCTCTTTTCCACATTTTATTTCTGATCCTCATGACTTTATCAATTGTATTGTCATTCCCATAAGTATTTATTCGGTCTACACAATCTCTTCTTAAGTGACTAACTCTATGACACTATGAACATGTCATTCCAGAGTTTGACCAATTCCTAGACTTGGTTTTTGATTTCTCATACAATTTTCTTCTATATGCTCATATTTACCACATGTTTCACAACTACTCCAAGTGTTATAATCCCATGCAGAAGCATTGCCTTTTCTTCTCAGATTATTTATCGTTTCTTTTCCTTTAGGATTCCAGATTTTCTTTGTGTTTTTCCTGCATGCTTGTGTTGTATGACCATTCATGTTGTAATTCTTACAATATTTATACATGTATAGTTTCTTCTTTGGTTTTTTCAACTTAGATCTACACTCATGTGCCTGATGTCCATGCTTATTACAGTTATAGAAAATACCATTAAATTTAGGAGGGTTTCTAGGAATACCTTTTTCTTTTCTCCTGCAAACATTTGATGTGTGGCTTGGTTTTCCATAGTGATGGCAAGAGGGCTTCATAGGCTTCAGACTCGAGTATACATTCCTTTTTTCAGCTTGATTTGACAATTGTCCTTGCTCGATATACCCTAATCCAGTATTGTTGTTCATTACTCTTTGATGGTTCAGAAATTCATCCATTCTCTTAGTGCTTTCTTCAGATCTCTTAATCACTTCATTATGTTATTCTAAAATATTCACTTCATTTCTCAGTTTCTCATTTTCTTCTTTCAATACACCAGTATCATCTATTCTTTTTGCAAGTTCAGTATTCACTCGGTTTGACTCATGATTCATAGCAACCACTTGATTGGTGATCTCAAAGTAGTGTTCAGTAAGTCTCGATATCTCAGTTTCTTTCGCTTATAACTTTTCAGTCATTTTTCTTCTATCATCAATAGCCATTTTCCTATCTTGTTCATCTTTCTTTCCATCATTCAATACTTCAACCATTCTAATCATTTGTGTATTTTGTTCGATTTACACTGCTTTCACTTGTTCATTTGTGTATTTTGTTAGATCCAGATGTATCAAATGGGTCATGAATCTCTTCTTCATGATAATCAATCTCACAATAGCAAAGTGTCATATCCTTTCTCTTAATCAACATCTCCCTAAGTTTCTCTTTGGCTTCCTTGTACTGTTCGACATAGATCTGTAGCTGTAAATTCTAATTTTCAATAGTTTTGTCAAGTGTATACCTTTCCATCATAAGATCTTTTCTCTTCAGCTATTAAACCTTCAAAATATGAGAACTATTTTTTATACCAATTGTTGGGATAATGGAGAGGTGTGTGTACTGAGAGGGGAGGGTTGAATTAGTACCCTTAAAAAAAATTAATCAAATCTTGTAACTACTCTTCTATATTAACTGACTGAGTAGATTGCATACACCAAACATATAGTATCACTGTTGAAATGTAAATGCATATAAAGTAAACAATACACATACATAAAATTAAGTACTCATGACACTAGTATTTTTGTATCGCATAAAACCCTTTTTAGAAGGTAAAAACTATAGTGAGGATGAGACCCACAAAACTTCACTACTGCAAAAATAAAGATAGCTTGTTAAAGCTTACAAGAATGATCACTTCTATTGATCTTACCCTTTTAGGAATAACAATGAGATCGATTAGATCTACCTTGTGTGAGGATTTAGAAACACAATCTATGTGTGCACCCGGTTAAGAGATTTACAATAAGGCAGTTAAGTCTACTCTATTAAGAGATTTTGGGGTCTATTATAATTGTTAGAGAGTAACAGAAATTTGATCTAAAACATATACAATCTCAATATTGTTGATACAGGTCCATTAAGTACATACAAAACATATCACCTCAATGTGAATAATAATACCTTCTACTATGTTCGGCTCGGTAGCCTTGCCTTAGTTTTGTAAACTAATTTTTTCAATGTAGCCTTTGTCCTTAAGATCCTTTGTCTGATCTCTGATGTCTGTAGTATGGCGGCTACTTGATCATTTCTTGATCAACATACATTACAAAATGACATCTATACATTTATATATATCAAATGACATGACCTAATTAGGGCTTAACAATTGCATCTCTACCCTAATATCAATGGTGTACATAATTTACCTTGATAGTCTACACATAGGAGATATAAATAATTTATGTTGTAAATCCATAATTAATTTCCTCCTCGATTGTGTAAACTATTATCTAGGTCGGCTAAAAAGTTTTTACATAGAATAATGTGCTATAACAAACTTTTAGGTGTTCTATGTTCCACTAGGTTAATGATGTCTCTTAGTGCTTGGTGTAGTCTTTGTATCTCGGTTATACTGGTGTTCGATTATGTTGTGTAGCTCGGTGTTGTCTATCTTTTCGGTATAGTCTTTTTGTTTGGTAATCACTACACTTGGTTAACTCTGGGAGTGATCAGTGCTCTCGGTTAACTCTACACTTCAGTGATTATACTAATTGTCTTGTTTGTGACTCTATTATCAAATTTCCATTATGGATGCTTGATAAATAATGACAACTTCAATGCATAATTGGAGTAATATATGTTATTGTGAAATAATATATGAGTTCTTGAGCTTGCAAAGCCCTAGTAGAATCTACTATGGCATGGATAAGTGTGGATCTGGCCTGCAATTGAAAAGGACTTGCATAAGGGGATTACAAAGGAGTTATTTTTGGTTGATAACCTTGTTTTTGATTCATTCCAAGGGTAAACTATTTATCAAACTAGAGGTGGGCTACAAGTGTGTTTGATAGATTGTTGAGTGAAAGGAAATTGGCACCTTGTAATCAGATTATCGAGATGAGGCAGTTGTACAAAAGGATTGGAAAGATTCTGTGAATAATGATGAACCCTAGAAGATTAGAGAAAATGATAGAGGATTTTGGGAATGAGTTGAGTAATGAGATCTTAAATGCTTTGGTTGGATGGTGAAGGATTCCTAAGACAGGGGAAGAATATGAAGAAGTTGTTGAAGATCTTTAGATTGAAGGGAATGTGATACTTGTAGATGAAGAGATATTTTTGATACCTATGGCATAAGTAAAAGTCATAGAATGAAGGTTTCTATTTTTTATGGTTCACTTCATCTTGAGGACTCGATAGATTGGATGGGTTAATTAGAAGATTACTTTGAGCTTGAGGATATCAGATATCTGCAAAAGGTTAGGTTAGCACAGACTAATTTAAAGGGTCATGTTGCCTTATGTTAAAAAGAGTTTGATAAGGATAGGGAGGAAAATTGTGAAATCAATATCACTAGATGGAGGCTAATAGTTTCTAGGTTGAAGGTTAAGTTCATTCCAAAAGATTATGAGTTATAATTAATCAAGAAGTTGAAGAACTTGAAGAAGAAGGATATGAGTGTGCAAGAATATACTGAGGAATTTTACAAGATGACAATCAGATATGGACATTAGGAGATATCTAAGGAAAAGGTGGCTAGATACATTAATGGGTTGATATTTAGCATTTAGGATGAACTAAGTATGTTGAGGATTAATACAATGGATGATTCTTATCAATATGCCTTGAAAGTCAGAGATAAGGTAGAGAGGAGACAAAAAACTAACAGTAGAGGGAAGGAGAAGTAGGTGATTAGCAATGGAAAAGAGAAGCAGATAGTGAAAGATGAGTCAAAACCTAATTTGAATAAAGAACTTGATTAGAGAGAACCTAGAAGAGAGAATTTTAGTGAGGAGTTAAGTGGTACTTATTTCAAGTGTGGTGCATAGGACATAGAGCTTTTCAATTTTTTGGGGGATCTAAATTTTTTTTGGAAAAACATAATCTTGTGGCACATGAGGAACAGACAGCTAATGAGAACTTGTTGGAACCTGAGATGGGAGAGTCTCTTATGCTTAGGATATTTTTGTTGAGAAAGAAGGAAGTTGATCCTACACAAAGGAGGAATCTTCTTAGGACTATCTGTAAATCATGAGGTAAATGATGTAAGGTTATTATGGATAGTGGAAGTACTAATAATTTGGTATCACAAGAGATGGTGCAGAAGTTCATTTTAGCAGCCTGTTATATCCTTGTCCTTATAGGTTAATTTAGTTTCAAGATAATCATATGATGCATGTGAAGGAGAAGTGTTTGGTGAAATTTAACATTGGGCCTTTTAAGGATCAAGTATTATGTGATGTTGTATCTATGAGTGCTTGTCATGTTTTGTTGGGAAGACCCTAGAAATATGATAGGGAATCTATCTATGATTGTAGAAGAAAATTGGTCACAATAGAGAAAGATGGACAAAGATTTCCTTTGGTTTCCTTGATGCAGGAAGAAGAGAGAAATGCAAGGAACTTGAGCATTTTGAAGAGTTATTGTACTAAGAAGAAAAAATCATAGGTTATGATGAAGGAAGGCTTGGATCTAAAGAAGGATTTGGTGATTGGATCTGAAAATATGAAGGTATTAAATTATGACAGAGGTAAATTTAAGTAGTAGTAGAGTTTAATTTTTGATTAGATGAAGGCTTGTAGCAGAGGTAAATCAAATGTGCAGAAAGGAAGATGTAAAGGTGATATTTCTTTACTACCTTCTGTAGATGTGAAGTAGGAAACAGAAAGAGAAGATTTTAGAAGGAAATGTGTAGATAAAGAAGATATTTGGGTCAAGAATGAGCATGGGATTTTCATCTCGAGTCTTGTTAGATGTTCATAAGTTCCTCTTATGGAACATATTTTTCTCACCTAGGGTGTTAGATGCAAGAGAATCCTTTGGTCGTTGGAAATCTTGCTTCACCCAAAAATATTTTCTTTTGGTTTGTTCTTAGTTTTGTTTCAGTTAGCTAGTTTCAATGTTTTTAGTGGCATCCCTTGGATTTGGATCATTTTATTTTGCAGACCTTAGGGTATGTTCTAGACATCATGATTTCCTTATGTCATGGTTCACACCTCATTTTGATGCTTCATTATGGAGATGTTATAGATTCTTGTTCAGTTATGTATGTTCTTAATGTTCTTATGGTAAGTTCTAGTTTTCGATCTCATGCTCCATTTCATTAGTGTGTACACCTTCATAGTGAATCATTATATGTTTGTGATCTTATGGCCAACCTCCCTTCAGGTGTGCACTTTATTTCAAATTCTTTTGAGTTATTTCTTCTTGATTTGGGTGCTGACCTATATTTATGTATTACATTTTCTTGTTCTTGGAAAATGTAATAGATCTAGGATGACTTTTGTGTTTTGAAGGCTCTATATATTGATGCATTTGATCCTTTTTTCAGGGGTAGTAGGGGTAGTAAGGAGTGATTGAATAAGTGATAATTATACCTCTTGGAGATTAGGATTGTATGGATTTTTCTGATAATGGGCATGTGAGCTTAATAATATAAAGTTGCATGTTGTAGCTAGGCCAATCTGACATAAATCTCTGATTCTTTGATAATGAAAAGATCTTTTGTAGTATGTTTTTTATCATTTCTTGTGTTTGGTATTGATTTCTTCCATTGTGTGACTCAGGATACATGGTTTGGACCATCTCCATTGGGAAAACTCTTGTCATGACAGCTTCACCATCATTCCCAATAGAAACCCCAATATTATTACAAAAACTTGTTGTTACATACTATCTTCCATGATTCACATCATATAACTTGTTGTATAGAAGAAAATGGTGAGAATTGCTAAGATTAGAGATCACTCACCAAGATCTATGGTATACATTAGGAATATAAATCCAAACCTTAAGTTAAATTTTTATTAGCACAACCAGATGGATGAAGGGTGCTAATACATAGCTCAAACAAAAGGGGAATTTGGTATTCCTTTTGAAGGATATTGATTATATATCTAGAAATTGATTGAGAATGATTGATGCAATGATAGATCTAAAAGTAAATGCAATATTGGAGAAAGATTTTTGCACCTTCAAATGAATTAGGAGGTTATATTCCTTGAAACTACGATTCCCAACCACAGAGATATCGTAGACTATAACCATTCTGGATCTGGGACCTTGGCACCTGTAACTTTCATCAAATAAAAATTGGAAAATGTGTACTTTCCAATTTTGATCTCTGATATAACCCAAAAAATACCTGAATCCCATTTTGCAAATCTCAAAATTTATTCGTGCACACAGAAAATAGGGAAATTTTTTATGGAAAGGGGGTTTGCCTTGGTCAAGCCCCAGTTTAGGAATTAACCTTGAATTGAAATGAAGTAAGGAGTGTTGACATGTAATAAAAATTAGATCTAAAATGAAGTATATCATGGAATGTAGATAATCTTACCTCTTTGAACGTGATCAAAAAATTTTATGCAATAGCTTTGACTCCATACAAAAACCACCACAAAATCATGCAAGACAAAACCTTATGAATATATTTTGTAAATCTCCAATAAATAAGTGAGGAATAAAGAAATGATTCCAATGTCCTTCCAAGAAACTCCTTTGCTTGGCCTCAATCAAGAAATACATTTGATCTATGGAAGACATCTTGAATACTTAAACACTTGAATGCCACTTGAATTTGCACTTGGATGCTCGATGGTTGCTTGAAAATAATTGTTACATACTCATAGTGATGATATTGTTTCTCTTCTTGAAAATTAAGGAAGAGGAAGATCCTTTTATACCACATCCGAAAATAGAACTACATTGGTCGACCTTGGATCTAGAACCCCAATAAATGTTCCAAACCTGAATCAGGGCCCAATCTTGGATCTAAAACCTAGGGGTGAAGTTGAAGTTTGACTACACTGCTCCTAAAAGATGTTTGTTTTTTATTGGAGGGTGTGGACTATAAGGTTTATGAGATCTAGAAGGTCAACTGATTCTCATGTCGGGAGAGAATTTCAAGACCATAAAAGGAAGGGGTAATTTTAGAATTGGATGAAAATAGGGGAGGGTGCTTAGAAATAAGATCCTATTTCAATTTTCAGAAATTAGGGATAATTAGGGAAGAAACAAGGACCCATATGTTAATAAAGTGTACGTTTAAGTGAAATATGAAGCCCAATCAAAGGAACCACACTAAATCAGGCCCAAAATGAGCCTAAATTGAGAACAAATAAAGTTATTACTTTTTAGAATGATATATTTATCCCCCACTTTAGCAAGAGTATGAGGCAAGCTCATACTCATGGTAAAGGAAGAGATGAAAGAGAGAAAGAGATGAGAGAGACAGTGGTCATGAAGAACAAGAGAGATGAAACATCACTAAGCTTAAGGACCTCAAGCCTCCAAAAAAATAATCTCAACTCAACATCTATGTATAAGGATAGAAAAGAAACATAAAATAAAAACAAAGACAACAAAAACATACAAGAAAGAAAAAAAAAAGACCCCTAATCAATTAGTGAAGATACCTCAATCAAACATATCCCATCCACTAATATCATATCCAAGAAGTTATTTTAATAACATAAGTGATCAAAATGAAAAGGGAAAGAGTGATGACAAAGATGATGCCAACTCCATGATCTAGCCTACTAGAAAAACCATGAGACAAAAGAGAGAGAGATCGTGAACCCATAGGATAGTAGGGTAGCTATGTAGTGCTAGGATATTCATGGAAAGAGAGAGAGAAGAATTGAAGGCTAGAAAATTGTTTTATGGTAGTCTAATCTACCTCAAGAGAGAGAGATGTGCATGGAGGTGTCTTTGAGAAAGATTAATCTCAGAGTGACTTAAAAATGGTTTGCACTCAGGGGTGGTTTGAAAATGTTTTTCGCTCAGGGGTGATAAAAAATGTTTTGCGCTCAAGGTGTCTTAGGAGATCAGGCATGTGGCAAAGCATTGTCTTCCACAAGGATCAAAAGGAGATCAGGCATGTGTAAAAGCATTGTCTTCCACAAGGATCAAAAGGAGATCAGGCATGTGGAAAAGCATTGTCTTCTAAAAGGATCAAAAAGGAGATCAGGCATGTGGAAAAGAATTGTCTTCCACAAGGATCTGTAAGGAGATCAGGCATGTGTAAATGTATTGTCTTCCACAACAATCTGTATGTACATGTGTGTGCAGTCAATCTAGGGACCATGTGCTAATACACAAAGAGGGACACGAATATGCCCCCTCCTTAAGGTGGAAACATAGATGCCATCATAAGGAAAGAAAAACAAGGATACCTACTTCCATCAAGAAGGAGATATCCTTAGACAACAATGTATGTCATAAACCTATCCAAGAGTAATGCCTCTCTTGAGCTAAGAAAAATAGATAATTATGAAAGGATGGTGCAGGAGCACCTAGGCTAATCCTTACTCTAGTTTTTTTTTTTCTTGTACTGACCTTAGCCAAGTCAATAGAGTTTTTTTTTACCTTAGAAGGTTTGGCAAGTGTGTACCTAGGTGGATTTGACTAGGCTCAATCCAACCTAGATTTTTATGCTTTATTAGTGGTTAGAGGTAGATTAAGCCTAAAAGTGGGAGAATGGTTCCAAAAGCCTTCAAGGATTAGATAAAATTAGGAATATGCCTAAAATATTCTTTAGAATTTTTTTTCATCATTCTAGGTTGGATGGAGATCATTAGAGTTTATTTTATGCAAAAGTTGTCAATGTTGTCAAAATGTTGCATGACAACATTTGGTAGCATAGGATTCCCTTTGAAGAATGATGATGGGTCTTAAATGTAATGGCCTATAGTCATGGACAAGGCATATTTAGACATGAAGGATTCCATTTCCCAAATTAGTAGCAAGGAAGTAGAGAGTGTAGAAACATTAGGATGTATTGTGTGATTTTTGGAGATTGAATGAAAAAGGTCTGAGTTCTAATTTTCACAGAAAGTTGACTTATTTTGAGTTTTTTAGTTGATATATGGAGTTAACTAAGTGATAAAGTGTTGTATTAGTGTATTAGAGATAGTTTTAAGAACTTTTCATTCAATAGTAAAGTTTTTTTGAGTTCATTAGAATAACTTTTCAAAGCATTTTACAAGTAGAGTAGTTGTTGTTGTTTTGATAGTTTTAGGAAACATGGCTTCCTCGTAGCTCTCCACTATGAAAATCATAATGGATTTGATTTATATGGAAGGGAATCCATTTTATACTATGCATATGGAAGGAAGATCTTAGAAGAGTCAGCTAGCTAATTTTAATATCATGCCCTAGCTGAGTCCAGTGTGCCCGGTTAGGTGCATGACAGTGAAATAATAGTGTTTAATTCTATGGGAAGGATTGAAAGGATGGAACCAAGCATGGTTTCATAAGAATAGAATTCCTACAGAAATCTTCCAAGAGGATCAGACATTGGCCAATCTGTTAAGGCAGATTCCAAATAGAAAATAGAAAATTTCTAAAAATAGCCCTATTTACCCTATTAGCCCTGAATTCTAGGAATCCATTGTCCAAGAGCCATAGAACCCTAAGACCACCAAAATACTTTATGTATTGGAAAAGGGTATCATAATATCAAGTTTTTTTGGGGGATTGTTTGGAATTTTTTTGAGATAAGTGGGAAACGCTCATTGTTTCTCAGGCTTCATTAACTGAGTAGGCATTTTTAGAAAAACTCACTGTTACTCGGACTTCATTAACGGAGAAGGCTTAAAATACAAATCCCTTGGTTTTCTTGAGATTTTTTGTAGAACCATTAATGTCCTATTCTAATGGGATCATTTGGGAGGAAAGGAGTTTTCTTAGCAAGAGTTTCACCCAATGCAACACTTGTGATGAAATGGAGATGACGATGCACTTGGATTTTTCCAAGTGAGAGTAAGTAATTGGAGATTACTTGTCAGTAGTTACCCTAAGGTGAAGCACAAAGGTGATCAACTCATAGAGTGATATTGGATAATTTATAGGCTAGCTAAGCCAGTGCTTGGAGGATCCTAGAAGAGAGGATAGGATCTTGGGAAGGCTAGGAATAGTGAGAGTCCTAGTTAGGATTGTGAAAGCACAACTTAGAGGGTTTCTATCATATTGGTATCAGAGCCTTTTAAGATTTGTCTTGTGGTGAATGTTCCAACCAAAAGAATCAGTAGGAGAATCTACAATGGTGACAAATGTAGAGTTGGCAAAGAAAGTGGATGAGAAAGAAGAAGAGAACAGACTTCTTGGAGAAATATTAGCCCAATTAGAACACAAAGTGGACCAAGTTGATGAGAAGACTAAAGAACTCAAGGATAAGATTGAAGGAAAGAGAAAAGAGATAGCCTTAGAGGATGAATTCCTGGAGCCTGACCTTGTCCTCACTGAAGATCCATTCTTGAAGGCACTAAAGGATTTGAGTGGTAAGGCATTGGAATTAGTTCCTATCTTCACTAGAAAGATGGAACCAAAGATAGTCCTAGATTGGATTGAAGGATTAGAAAATCACTTTTAATGTGATTGTATAATAGAAGCACAAAAATTGAAAGTGGAAAAGGCTAGAATAAGAGGGTTTGCACTCACTTGGTGGAAATTTATCCAAGATGAGAGAGAGAAGGAAGGAAAGAGGCTCATTTCTACATGGAAGACTATGGTAGCCAGAGTCAGAGAAGCATATGTACCTGAAGACTATAAAATTCAGTTGCATAAAAGGAGACAAAGTCTTAGGCAAAAATACTTGGATGTTAACTCTTATACCGAACAATTTTAAATGCTATGCATAAGATCAAGAATTGCAGAAGAGGAAAGTGTGAAGGTAGCTAGATACCTTAATGGTCTAAAATGGACTATTCAAGAAGAGTTAAGTTTACTCACTACTACCACTATTTATAGATGCCACCAACTTTCCATAAAGGTGGAAGAAAAGATAAGAAAGAAATAAGACTCCAGTAATACTAGAGGTAGAGGTAGAGGAAGAGATAATAGAGGATAGAGAAGTGGACATGGTGGTAGAAGTTCAGAGTCCAAGAACCAGGGAGAAAATAAGTTGACAGAACAACAAGAAGGAAGCTTCAATAGAGGAAGAGGCTCTAAAAACATTTGGAGAGGAAGAGGCAGTAGCTAAGGAAGAGGTTCCTACTTTGCAACAATGAAATGCTATCACTGTAATCAGATGGGACATCCTACCTATAGTATCCAGAGAAAGGCTCTACTTCTCAAGGAGGAGACAAGAGAGTTAACTTTGTGCAAGAGGAGTCTAGTGGTGGAAACAAACACCCTGGGGTACCCCTAGAATCAGAGGAAGGAGAGAACTTGATGATAAGAAGAACATTGATCAAAGAACTAGTGAGAGAGGAACCAAGACAGAGAAGATCACTTTTTAGAGTGAAATGCAGATGATGGGTAAAGTATACAAAGTCATCATAGACTCAGGATCTACTAATAATATTGTATCAGAAGAAGCAGTCAGTAAGCTAAAATTGAAAAGGATTCCACATAGTAACCCATACAAGGTTACTTGGTTGAACAAAGGACAACATGTCCTTGTGAATGAACAAGCATAGGTGGACTTCTCAATTGGAAGATATAAGGATAAGGTATTGTGTGACATCCTTCCTATGGATGCATGTCACCTTTTACTTGGTAGACCATGGAGATTTGACAGATAGGCCATGCATGATGGAGCTAAGAATGCATACTCTTTTATGAAGGATGGTGTGACTTTAAAAATACAATCACTGCTAGAAGAAGGAGAAGTGAAGACTTCAATTCTGAATGTTCTATTGGTGAGTGAAAAGGATTTCTTAATAGCACTAGAAGAAGGAGAGGGAGTAGCATATGCTTTGGTTTTAAACCCAAACGAAGAAGATGTAGAAAAGATAGTCAAGAATACAGAGGTTCAATTTGAAGTACAAGAGCTACTTAAGGAATACAGTGACATTTTCAGTGATGGACAACCAACAAGCCTACTCCCTAAGAGAGAAATTATCCACCAAATAGACTTTATTCCAAGAGCTACCCTACCTAACAAAACTTCCTACAAGATGACCCCTAAAAAAAATGAGGAAATTTCCAAGCAAATCCAAGAGCTCCTAAACCAAGGCCTCATTAGAAATATTATTAGCCCATGTTTCCTACCCATTGTCCTAGCACCAAAAAAGGTAGGAACTTGGAGGCTATGCACTGATTCTAGAGCTATTACTAGAATCGCCATTATGTATAGGTTTCCTATTCCTAGGATAGAAGACCTAATGGAATATTTAGGAGGAGAAAGGTACTTTACAAAGATTGAAATAAAGAGTGGTTACACCAAATTAGGGTCAATGAGGGAGATGAGTGGAATACAATCTTCAAAACTATAAAAGGTTTATATGAATGGCTTGTAATAAGATTTTAGTTATCAAATTCCCTATCTACATTTATGAGGTTGATGAATGAAGTCCTATAAGACTATATTGGAAAAAATTTGGTAGTATATCTAGATGGTATTGTTGGACATTTGATTCTGAACAGTTGATTGATTGTATGTTTGTCATTGATGACAACATATAATACACAGTAGTACTTCTATATGTACTTATCCATATGATGACATGAAGACTTGCATGGATAGATACATGTTGTTGACATGTTTATTATGCTATGTTCATACACGCAGACCCAGATATGATGTTTCAGTAAAGATATGTAATTTTGTTAGTAACGGTTACAGTTCTGGAAGTATAACGGTTTAAGGCCGATGTATATAACATGGTTAATGAGTTGCACCTATCTTCAGGATATGCGTCTATATATTCATGATTATTTATGAGTTTTTGATATTAATCGAAAGGCGCTAAACCTATTTCAAGAAGATTAAAAAGTTATGATTAATTTGGTGAGGCCGACTTAGTGAAGTGATGCGTCTGTTCAGCATTGACTTGCGCAGTTGTAATTATTCTTGCGCTTAGTAGAGCTGACAAGGATCTTATGAAGAGATTTCTAATAGGTCCCATGATCTCATAATTGGAGTATGTATTTATAGAAGGTCATTTGTGATAAGAAGAGTTGCGAAAGCTAGAGATTAGAAAAGCAGAGCAGAGTGTTAAAGTAGCAGAGCTATATTTATCATATGTTGATAATATAGATATTGAAGTTGAAGCTTTCAGAATATAGATAAGATTGTTATAGTGCTTTACAAGAGGCTAAAGCATCGGTGCACAAAAAGGAACTGATCAGACAAGAAGTGTCACAAACAATAGTTCATCTTGTTGATACAGTGTGTATCAAATATCCAGAAGGTTGTAGTCTTCACCACTTGGACAGTGAGTCCTTGGATAGTGAGTCCACCACCCCTAACAGGGTTATTGTAAAAGACTCCTAACAGGGTCCGAACCTTAACCAGGTCACTATACTTACTACATTGTAATGAACAACTCCTAACAGGGTTGTAGAATCTTTTAACAGGGATTACTATAAACAAGTATAGTTCTTTGTGGGTGATAATTCCCACCGGGGTTTTTACCATTTGGTTTCCCTGTAACCAAATTGATGTGTTGTGTAATGTTTTATCTAAATGTGCATTTAATTTATATCACTCTAGATTAATAAGTACAAAATATTTAAAGTTGCAGATAACTGATTCACCCCCCCCTCTGAATTATCCTTGAAGTATTCTAACAATTGGTATCAGAGCCAAGTACCTTGGAGAGAAAGCCTAACAGCTTAAGGTAGATCAATGGCATACTTTAGAAAAGAGAGTCCTAAGTTCGATGGAGAGAACTATCTGGATTGGAAGAACAAAATGATTACACATCTACAATGTGTTGGCTTTGAGATCTTTGATATTGCTACACAAGAAGTTGATATTCCATCTCTAAAAGACCTTGTAAAGGATGATTCTACCAATAGACAAAAGGACATTTTTACACATAATGCAATTGCCAAAGAAGCCCTAATTAGTGCCCTATCTGACAGTGAATTTTCTAAGATCAAGAAAGTTGACTGAGCTTACACCATATGGAATTATTTGGAAGATATGTTTGAAGGAGACATCCAAGCAAAGAATGCGTGCAGAAAGACATGGAAAAATAAATATAATAGTCTTGAAATGTTACCTAAAGGAAACATTAGAGCTTATAATCAGAGGATAAATGAAGCAGTATCTGGAATTAGAAACAATGGTGGAGTAATTTTAGAAGAATACATAATGGAAAAATTAATGACTACATTAATAGCAGACTATGAAAGCAAAATCAACAATCTAGATGAGACCCTGCAGTTTTCTAAAGACTTCAAGAGAGAAACTTTGATCAGCAAAATATCTGCATTTGAGATATCAAGATTGAAGATTGAACCTAAGAATGAAACAGCCTTCAAAGCATTAATCCACGGTAAGAAATCCTCACACATCTCTAGTCATAATGAGAATGAAGAAACTAATGAAGAGCTATAAGAAATAATTTCCATGATTGCTAGGAGAGAAAAGAAAGGAAAAGGAAAGTATGAAGGACAGCTCTCATTCAAGTGTTTTTCATGCAATAAGATTGGTCACTTTGCATCTAAGTGTCCCACAAGAGTCAAGAAGTTCAGATCTGATTACAAACCTAAATATAGGAAGGAATGTTATCATGCTGAAGAAGGTGTAACTAATGAATATTCAGGAGAAGATGAGATTGGATTTGTTGCCCTTAAAGACATGGAAAGGTTGCTTGAAGATATGGACATTGCAGATAAAGAAGAAGATCATGAATTAGCCTTAATTTCCAAAGCAGATGTCAAAATTGATTGGATCATTGATAGTGGATGCTCACATCACATGACAGGTGACAAAGATAGATTTGTTCATCTAGACAAATACAAAGGT
>MU225336.1:428611-461689 GCA_018584345.1 Thuja plicata | reverse complement strand
ACTACTCTACTTCTGGAGTAGTACCTGTGCATAATGGTTTATGGTGCCCTTTTCCATTGATGTCAATGGGGGAGTATGTACTAAAAACAAGGAAAACAAGGAACACATACAAGGAGCTTATACTCTACGGGAGTATACATATAAAACACAGTCCATGTAACTGTAGCAGTGTAGATGAATCTTTGATGAGGATATTGAGAAGATTGTAAAAGAAAGAAGACACCATGAACAAAATTTGTTTTTATCATATGTTGTCATCAATGCCAAAGGGGGAGATTGTTGGAGATTTGATTCTGAACAGTTAATTTATTGTATGTTTGTCATTGATGACAACATATAATACACAGCAGTACTTCTATATGTAATTATCCATATGATGACATGAAGACTTGCATGGATAGATACATGTTGTTGACATGTTTATTATGCTATGTTCAAACACGCAGACCCAGATATGATGTTTCAGTAAAGATATGTAATTTTCTTAGTAACGGTTACAGTTCTGCAAGTATAATGGTTTAAGGCCGATGTATATAACATGGTTAATGAGTTGCACCTATCTTTAGGATATGCATGTGTATATTCATGATTATTTATGAGTTTTTGATATTAATCCAAAGGCACTAAACATATTTCAAGAAGATTAAAAAGTTATGATTAATTTGTTGAGGCCGACTTAGTGAAGCGACACGTATGTTCAGCATTGACTTGCGCGGTTGTAATTATGCTTGCACACTTAGTAGAGCCGACAAGGTTGTTATGAAGAGTTGTCTAACGGGTCCTATGATCTCATAATTGGAGTATGTATTTATAGAAGGTCATTTGTGATAAGAAGAGTTGCGAAAGTGAGAGATTAGAAAAGCAGAGCAGAGTGTTAAAGCAGTAGAGCTATATTTATCATATGTTGATAATATAGATATTGAAGTTGAAGCTTTTATAATATAGATAAGATTGTTATAGTGCCTTACAAGAGGCTAAAGCATTGGCACAAAAAAAGGAACTGATCAAACAACAGTTCATCTTGTTGATACAGTGTGTATCAAATATCCAGAAGGTTGTATCCTTCACCACTTGGACAGTCAGTCCTTGGATAGTGAGTCCACCACCCCTAACAGGGTTATTGTAAAAGACTCCTAATAGGGTCCGACCCTTAACCAGGTCACTATACTTACTGCATTGTAATGAACAACTCCTAACAGGGTTGCAGAATCTTTTAACAGGGAATACTATAAACAAGTATAGTTCTTTGTGGGTGATAATTCCCACTGGGGTTTTTACCATTTGGTTTCCCTGTAACCAAATTGATGTCTTATGTAATGTGTTATCTGAATGTTCATTTAATTTATATCAGTCTAGATTAATAAGTACAAAATATTTAAAGTTGCAGATAACTGATTCACCCCCCCCCCTCTCAGTTATCCTTGAAGAATTCTAACAGGTATACTAGTCTTCAGCAAGACTAAGGAGGAGCATCTTAGACATCTATATATTTTTTTCAAAAGGTTGCATGAAGAGAAGCTGATGATCAACTTGGATAAGTGTAAATTCCTAAAGAAAGAGTTAGTATATCTTGGGTTTGTATTGTCTCAAGGAATCCTCAATATGGATCCAAGCAAGGTAGAATCCATTGTCAACTGGTTGACTCCCAAATCTGCAACAGAGGTGAGAATTTTTCATGGTTTAGCTCAGTATTATAGGAAGTTCATTAAGAAATTTAGTGCTATTTGTGCTCATATGCTAGACACCATAAAAGGTGGAATGAAAACAAATTTTGTATGGAATGAGAAATCTAACCAAGGATTTGAATTGCTGAAGAAGAATATTGCCACTCAACCTATCTTGATATTACTGATCTTTGACAAGCTCTTCATAGTTGAGTGTGATGCTAGCAATGTTTCCATTGGATCAATACTAAGCCAAGAAGGGAGACCAGTAGCTTTCCATAGTGACAAGCTCAGTAATGCTAAGAGGAAGTATTCTTCCTATGACTTAGAGATGTATGATCTATTCCAAGCACTAATAAAATTGAGGCACTATCTACTTCCAAAGGAATGTGTGGTGTTTTCTGACAATCAAGCACTTAGCTTTCTAAATTTGCAAGACAAGCTCAGTCACAAACACATGAAGTGGGTGGAGTAACTGAAGGCTTACACCTTCAATGTCAAGCACAAGAAAGGAGTTCAGAACAAAGTGGATGATGCACTTAGTAGAAGACTTATGACACTAGAAGAAGTATAATTGCAAAGCA
This sequence comes from Thuja plicata, assembly GCA_018584345.1. Classification (NCBI taxonomy): domain Eukaryota; kingdom Viridiplantae; phylum Streptophyta; class Pinopsida; order Cupressales; family Cupressaceae; genus Thuja; species Thuja plicata. The sequence continues at coordinate 459,441 of MU225336.1, read as the reverse complement.
TTGGTATTGATAGGTTCAAAGATCTATATGCAAAAGCTGAAGACTTTGCAGGAGCATACAAGGTATGTAAAGAGTATAAAAATCATTTTCATAGCGAATTCATTGAATATACTATGCAAAGTGATCTATTGTTCAAAGGGATTCAGTTATGCATCCCTAGAGGATCAATTAGGGAAACTATAATCCAATAAAATCACAATGGTTCACTTAGTGGTCATTTCAGAGTCAATAAGACTCAAGAGTTAGTGCAGAGGTTTTACTTTTGGCCTAAAATGAATTTGGATATCAGAAGGTATGTCAAATTTTGTGTGGTGTGTCATAAAGCCAAGGGCATATCCTCCAATGCACGCCTTTATCAACATCTCCCCATTCCAAGTAGACCTTGGAAATGTGTGAGCATGGATTTTGTTGTGGGATTGTCGAAGACAAAGAAAGGGATGAACAGTATCTATGTTATAGTAGATAGATTTAGTAAGATGGCACATTTTGTCCCATGTAAGATAGTGCATGATTCTTGTCACATTTCACAATTATTCTTTGGGGAAGTGGTAAGAATCCATGGATTTCCCTTAAGCATAGTCTCTGACTGAGATACTAAATTCATGAGTCACTTTTGGAAAAAATTATGGAAAAAATTGGGAACCAATCTGTCCTTTGGGTCTGCATATCACCCTCAGACAGATGGCCAAACTGAAGTGGTTAATAGAATTCTTGGGAACCTATTGAGGTGTCTCACAAAGGAGTATGGTTAAACTTGGGATCAACTCATAGGACGGGCAGAGTATGCATACAATGATATTGTTAATAGGAATACTGGAAAGATTCCATTTGAAATTATTTATGGACTGCACCCCAGAGGTATATTTGAGCTTAGAGAGATAAAAGATGGAGCCAAAGGTAGTGGTTATGTTGAAGACTTTGCACACTCCATGAAAGAGGTGCGTGAAACAGTGAGAAAAACTCTAACAGAGAACATAGAAAAGATCAAGAAAAAGGTGGATGAAAGGAAAAAGGAAGTTCATTTCCAAGTAGGGGATCTATTCATGGTCCATCTGAACAAAGATATACTATATAAGGGAGTACCACATAAGTTTTAGATGATAATATTGGGGTCATGCACTATTCTGGCCAAATATGGAAACAATGCTATAAGATAGATCTCCCTAAGGATATGGGTCTATCTTTGGTCTTCAATGTTGTAAATCTAGTGCTCTACAAGGGGCCTACTATAAATCTAGACCAAAGCCTTACAAAGGTTATTCAAGAGGTGGAAGACCTAAATTTGAACCCTACACAACCAAAGAGAGTAGAGAAGATACTTGACTCAAGAGCCTACCAGAAAACCAGACAGAGAACATACTATGAGAACCTGATAAAATGGAATGGAAAAGAAGATGCAGAGGCTACCTGGATCAAGGAGATAGAGTTCAAGAAGTTGGGCATTGATTCCAACTTTCTCAATCCAAGGATGGATTGAAATATTTTCATTTGGGGAGGATGGTGTAGGAGCACCTAGGCTAATCCTTACTCTAGTTTTGTTTTGGCTTGTATTGACCTTAGCTAAGTTAGTAGATTTTTTTTTTGACCTTAGAAGGTCTAGAAATTGTGTACCTAGGTGGATTTTACTAGGCTCAATCCAACCTAGATATTTATGCTTTATTAGTGGTTAGAGGTAGATTAAGCCTAAAAGTGGGAGAATGGATCCAAAATCCTTCAAGGCTTAGATAAGGGTAGGAATATGCCTAAAATAGTATTTAGAATTTTTTTTCATAATTCTAGGTTAGATGGAGATCATTAGAGTTTTTTTTGTGCAAAAGTTGTCAATGTTGTCAAAATGTTGCATGACAATATTTGCAACTTTTGAAAGTTGCATGACAGCATTTGGCAGTATAGGATTCCCTTCGAAGAATGATGATGGGTCTTAAATGTAACGGCCTATATTCATGGATAGATGAATATTTATATGTGGAGGATTCCATTTCCTGAAGTAGTATCAAGGCAGTAGAGAGTGGATAAATAATAGGATGTATTGTGTGACTTTTGGAGATTGAATAAAAAAGCTCTGAGTTGTGGTTTTCACATAAAGTCAATTTATTTTGAGTTTGTACATTGATAGATGGATTGAGCTAAGTGATCTAGTGTTGTATTAGTTTAGTAGAGATATTTTTAAGAACTTTTTGTTCAATATTAAATTTGTTTTGAGTTCAGTAGATTAACTTTTCAAAGCATTTTGCAAGTAGAGGAGTAGTTGTTGTTGTTTTGATAGTTTAAGGAAACATGGCTTCCCCATAGCTCTCCACCATGAAAATCATCACAACTCTGAGGGAGATGGAAGGGAATAAATTTTATAGTGTGCATATGGAAGAAAGAGCTCAGAAGAGTCAGCTAGCTAATTTTAAGATCATGCCCTAGGAGAGTCCAGTCTTCCCGGTTAGGTGCATGACAGTGAACTAATAGTGTGTAATTGCAGGGGAAGGATTGAAAGGATGGAACCAAGCATGGTTTTAGAAGAATAGTATTCATACAGACATCTTCTAAGAGGATTATACATTGGCCAATCCATTGAGGCAGATTCCAAACAGAAAATAGAAAATTGCTAAAAATAGCCCTATTTACCCTATTAGCCCTAAATTCTAGGAATCCATTGTCCAAGAGCCCTAGAACCCTAAAACCACCAAAATCCTTTAGGTCTTGGAAAAGGGTATTAGAATATCAAGTTTTTTTGGGGATTGTTTGGAAGTTTTGTGAGATAAGTGGGAAACACTCACTATTGCTCGGGCTTCATTAACCGAGTACGCGTTTTTAGAAAAACTCACTATTACTCAGACTTCATTAACCGAGTAGGCTTAAAAGACAAATCCCTTGGTTGTCTTGAGATTTTTTGTAGAACCATTAATGTCCTATTCTAATGGGATCATTTGGGAGGCAAGGAGTTGTCTTAGCAAGAGCTTCACCCCCTGCAGCACTTGTGATGAAATGGAAATGAGGATGCACTTGGAGTTTTCCAAGTGAGAGTAAGGAATTGGAGAGCACTTATCGGTAGCTACCCTAAGGTTAATCAAAAAGGTGACCAACTCATAGAGTGAGATTGTAGAAGTTATATTCTAGCTAAGCCAAAGCTTGGAGGATCCTAGAAGAGAAGATAGGATCTCGAGAAGGCTAGGAATAGTGAGAGTCCTAGTTAGGATTGTGTGAGCACACCTTAGAGGTTTTCTATCAAAGGATATGCTACTTGTGGGAAGATAACCATGAAAATAAGATACCTTGTTAGCAAGACATCTGCCCCCAAGAGGATTCCTTAAACACATAAATAACATATTTAGGATGAAGAGGAGAAGGCAAACAAGAATGGTCACATTTAGCCCCTATTGCTAGGTGAAATAGGGATTGTTAATGAAGGATAGTAAACTTTGAATTGCAAAGTAATAACATATGTTTATAAAGAGAATGGTTTTGCAAATAAATAATAGGTAGTGATCAAGGATGAACACCCCTTGTATAAGATAGAATCCTGAATCAAAATAATTAATTCTTTACAAGAAAGGAATGTCACATGATAAACAAAAGGCATTGTACCAAGGAAAGTAGATCCTTAGAAAAAGAGAGAAGAAAGTACAAACAATCTTTCCCCCCAAGTATAAAGGAAAGATAGAACATAATACACCCTTAATGATAGCCTCAAGATATGCAATTCCAAGTAAAATAAGTTTAACATGTAATGTAAATTAGACATATTTAAGCTAGAAAAGATATATAAAGAAAGGAAATCACTAATGAAGGAAAAGAAGGTGATCACTAAATGATAAACATGCCATTTTTAAGACATGCAATAGGTTGTTAAGAAAAGATGTTCATATCTTGCATGAAAGAAAAATATCATACCAAAATAATGTACTATCATAGAATGATAACAACTCCAAGAAAGAAAAAAATGAGAGGGAAGAATGTCACCCTATGTCTACTTAATGATCAACACAATCATACAAGATATGCACTTCCAAGTAAGAAAGAGATTGTATGAGGATACTAATCACATGAATGAGAAAGATCCATGAACAAGCAAGTCCATACATGTGAGGACATTGTATCATAAAAGAGAGGAGAAAACAAGAGATAAAGGATCCTTCAAAAGAGATAAATGAAACAAATCCAATATTCACCCTAAGTGATATATCATTTAATAATATAGACCTTCAGGTAATCATAAGATTGTAACTTGGGATAAAAATCCTTATGTAAAACAATAAATCCTTGTAAGAAGGTAAATGATACTATAAAAGATGGTAGATCACATTGGATATTGGATACATCAAAGAAAAGGAAAAAGGAGAAGGGAAGACACATTAAGCTCCCTAAATGGCTTCCTATGTATACAATATTTACACACTTGTAAGAAATCGTAAGGTTGCAACTCAGGATGTCAATATCCTTTGTAAAATAGCAAATGCACACTGAAAAGGATGTCAAGGAAACATACTAATGAAGAGAGAAAATGGATCCCCAAAGAATAAAGAAACCACAATCCCTTTCCCCCCATTTTATAGAGAAAGAGAGAGAATCCTATTATTATGCTCTTAGTGCTCATTATGAAAAGAAATGGCATAATGGAGAGCAACATAATAGGAAATGAATAGATAAGATATTTGTAGAAAATGTATAATATCCATTCTTAGAAGAAGTCGGCATATGTTAATTAAGTCTTGAAAAAAATTTCTAAACTCGACACAATCAAAAAGAGAATGTGTATTAGAATAATGAAAGGAACATGAAATTCATCATTGTAAAATTATGTAGGTTATAACGAATTTTATAAGGAAATCTGATCCTAGAATGATATTTGACATCTAGGTAGATTCTTCTAGCCAAAACTTCATGGTTACTATAAGGTGAAGGTTCATTAGATGGTGTGGGAAAAATAGCATTGAGAGGTGGTTTTGGTTGAGTGAAATTGTTAGCTTGAGGTATACAACATGCTTGAGGAGGATTAGGAGTACCTTTAGGGGTTGTTGGAATTTTTTTGTTTGAGGTGTTGTCATTCATGTTTTGTCATTGATATCCACATATGTTTCAGTTGGATGCATTTGATTTTTGTAGAGGGAAGTATGTAAACCTTATATCTAAGGTCATTGGATTTCATATTAATGTTTTCATGAGTTATACATGTTTTGTTAAAGGTTGGTTACAGAACCGTGATAGAGGATTCTGACAAAGATGGTCTCTAAGTTTTTGGATAACTTGGATGTGAGCATGGGTTATGGTATGAGATCTTCAGGAATGATAGAAGGTACATATGAAAAAAATCTGTGTGATTCTTGGGTCATTGGATTCTTGATGATGTCAGTTGAGGCATGTGGACTTGTGAAGACCTATTTGGGGCTGACCATAGAGATGTAATGTGCTTAGTGAATGGCGAGCATGAATTATGGATCTTAGTTCACAAATGGTGATTTCTATTTTTATTTACTTTTTTAAGGAATTGTATTGATCTTATCAAAGTTATATTTAATTATTTGTGCATTGGGCAAGTCTTAATAGGCTTGTTGGAGCTTTTTCTTGCAAAATCTTAAATAGCAGCAATGCTTGACTCTATACAACCCAAATTATGATTATGTCAAGAAAAAAGTCAAATTAATGAGGATTAAATCCTCCTTCAATTTTAGCTTCACAATCTTAGGTGGGTGTACCTAACTTCTGCCTAAAATATTTAGTAGTTTTTCAAATAGGCAAGCATAACAGATGTAGCATAAAATATAAACAATAACAATTTGTATAAGGATTTGATGGGAACCACACAATCTAACATATCTTACCAATGCTTTATCCAATTGGTATGGAGTCACTTAATATGAAAAGACATTCAAAATCAAAGATACATCAAATGTAAATCCTATAAATGATCACTGAATTGGACTATGCCTTACATAATCCATTCATACTTCTTACAAGAAGAAATAACCATCAAATCTATTACAACCCTCTACTCACTGAAACTACTCTAAGGATTTAGTTCTCTCCTTGAAAGAAACCTTAAACCAGTTAAACACTCTTCCTTGAAAAGTGATGGATTGAAATGTCCTTAACAACCAATCCAAATGAGTATACAAGCTTAAACAAAGATAACTATTCAGTCATATCATACAAATAATACGAAGTACATACATATATTGATGTCAAGATATCAATTACATATGCAATCAGAGCCAAGGAGGCCATTGATAATCTTAATCAAAACATGCACAGATTTACAAGCCTTTTGTGGCATAAAATTCCCATCCTCACTAAGTGATCCTATAAATCCTTTTATAGAAATAAGGACTGCAACAAGATTCAGATCCATTAAGATTAGGGCTAAAACATTAAAATATTACATGACAAAAAAACATTAATTCACTTCAACAACCAAGCAGCTCTGTCATCTTTTAGTTGAAACATTCCTTTTGATTCATCATCTTGAAGAAATATGATCAAGTCGCCAACCACCTTGGCAAAAGATCCCCTATTAATGGAAACGAACAGAAAAGGCCAAAACAAAAGTTTTAAACTGATTAACAAGTCAATCAGAAACCATAAAGAGATAATCTTTGTATAAATGCATTTAGAACTACCAATATTTCCTTCATACAATATCCAACAGATGTTCATACATGGCCCAAGAGATCAAATTCACCTATTAAACACTCTGCAAAAAGACAACACAGTTCACCGCTTTGAAAAACCCTGATGAAAAAAATCAATTATTTAAATTATGGTTACAATGACTATAGGTGGCATGGAAATTAGCATCAATGGTCAAGATTTAAACTTTAAATCAACTTTAAAATAGAGTCGTGGATCCCTTTTAAGTTACCTAGGCATCAAGTAAAAAATATTGCTTGAGCACGGTCAACTTCCATTGACATCCACATGGCACCTTCCAATTGGGCCTTGGAACCACTTGTTCCTTACCCCTCCTGTGCAGGCCCCACACTTCTTACCACTAACCTGGACGCATGGAAAGATCTTAGCCATCATGCATCTTTCCTTCATGTGATGGAAAAACCATTGGATTTGATCTCCCTTTTACCACCTTCATCTTTTCTAATGCTTCCACGCGTCACCCTTTCATTTGATCCACCTTACCAGTCCCACTATTTATCTCGTTGTCTATGCCATGTGGCACCACCTAATTTTTTGGGATGTCTTCCACCTCATCCTCCTACTTGGCCTTTCCACCTATCAGTCTGCCACAACTCAACACCTTCACCATCGCACTATCTGAGTGGACTTGTCATGACTCAGATCACACCATAGCACCCTGGCGACACCTGTCACCATGTGGAACCTTCTACCATGTCATCTAAGCATGGACCCACAAAATTACCCTCCCATCTTCCAACTATCTACCACATCACCACCTAATCTCTTGGCCTTGAATTTTTGGCCAAAAATACATGTGCCTTTTGGCACTTAACCATTGCAGGCTCAGTTATAAAAAAAATAAGTTCCTTCACCGCACAGTCTATGTGGGATAAAGTACTAGGAGCATTTCCTTAACAGAATGCAGAGAAGAACAAACACAAAAAACTCTAACACCTTCATGTTTTTTGACCACATGGAACCTTTCTTGGGAAACAAAACTAGATTCCCCCATCCCTCTGCAATAGTAGAAACTAGAAAAAGACCACGCAAAGCCTCCAAAACACCAGACCTCTGCCGTGAAAGATCTTGAAACTCTACAAAAATTTAAAGATGGTACTTGCAGAAATGAGTACCAATAGTGGCTCTGATAGAGGATGCATGTCCCTTGTGTGCATGGTGAGATTCCAGACCTCTATGAAAATTAGACTAGGGACAAGACAAAGCTTTGTAGCAAAAACTTAGGAATATATACAAATATACATCCTACAGAACACCAGCATTCCTAGAAACAACTACCTTTATACATGACTATTGTGCATGGAAATAAACCTCAGTTAAAGAAAGGTTTTAGGAATTGTCCATGCACTAGGAATTACAATACCTCATCATCCAAATTCCTTAAGAAATATGAATCCTTACCATGTGTCTGATGAATGATATAAGACCCTAACCATAAGGATTCAAACTTTTTATGTTTCCCTTTGTCTTTGGCCTTATTATTCCACTGTAATACCATTTCATCTAGCTGAAACCTTCTATTACTAGCTCTTTTTTCAAACATATATTTCATTTTTTGTTGTCTCTTCAAGTTTTTCTTTTGTCCTTCTCATCTGATTTCATCCAATTCAACCAATTGGACCATTATGTTATGCATGGAATCACTTACTTCCAACCCCTCATCCTTAATGAATTTATAAAGATGAATTAAATTATTCAATGGTAACCTGGCATGCATACCATATACCAATTCAAAAGGGTACTTGTTAGTATCCTTTTCATAGTTACTCTATCAGCCCATAAAGCTAGCTTTAACTTAGAATGCCAAGCTCTTTTATTTGTTTTCAAAGTTTTCTTCAAAATCTGCAGAATACTCTTATTATTGGATTCTTCGTGTCCATTAGCTTTGGGATGGTATGGGGAAGAGTGTGACATCATAATTCCATATTCATCACAAAAACCCTTAAATTCTTCTGACCTGAAACACATAGCATTGTCCATTATCAATTTTATAGGGACACCAAATCTGGTCAAAATATTTTCCATCAGACTAATAAATACCTTACTAGTTTCCTTCTTAGTAGGAATTGTCTCTATCCATTTTTGAAGTATTTTGTGGCAACCAATATCCAACTATGTCCACCACTATATTTTTCTAAAAACTCCCCAATGTAATCAATCCCCCACATGGAAAAAGGTGCCTCAGCCACTACTGGATTTAGTAACAAAGCACCAAAATACTTCAACTTGGAAGAAAATCTCTAGTCCATGCTTCACACTTTCAAACAAACTTGAAGGAATCTTTAAATAAACATGGCCAAAAATAACAAGCCCTAAGAATCTTGTGAGAAGTAGTCTTGGTAGAATAATGTCCACCACACACACCATCATGCATCTCTTTTAGGACCTTTTTAAATTTTCATCCTTCCCTTCATCTAAACATAAAAAAATTACATCATTTTTGTCTTTCAAATATAAATCTCCTTGTACTAATGTGTATCTTTGGGCTTGCAACTTGAGCGTTCTTTTTTGATTATCAGTTATAGTCTCAAGGTATTTGCCATTTTTGAGAAAGTACTTGATATCAATATAATAGGGTTTTCTTTCAATACTAGTCATTGTTAAATCTTGTATTCCTACATTATTTACTTGAACCAAATCCATATTCTCTTTGGTCATTATATTTTCTAAGCCTAATCCCCTTACTAATTTGGTAATATGGATTTCCAAATTAAATTCTTGAATCCTATTTATCCATTTGGATTGTTTGCCAGTAACTTATGATTGGGTAAGAATGTCCTTGATTGTTGCATGAGGTACATGTTCAATCACTTTTTCACAAACCAGATCAGGCTTGAATGATTTCACAACTTTAACCAGAGCATATGCTTGTTTTCCATCATCTCATAGCTCAACTTTGTAGCTTGGAGAGATTTACTAAAAAATGAAATGGGATGTTCATAACCCTCCTCATCCTTCTACAGTAACACAACAACAATTGTATGAAAGGATGCAAAAGAAAATAATGAAAATGGCCTACTATAATCAGGAGACCTCAAAATAGGTGCTTCTTGAACTACCTTCTTGATCTTCTCAAAAGCAAATTGTGCTCCTTCATCCCACACAAACTTTGCATCCTTCTTCAACAATTTAACTATAGGCTTAATAATCTCTATAAAGTTAGCAATAAACCTCCTCAAAAAATTAATATTTCCTAAGAAATATTGTACTCATTTTACATTCTTTGGAACAGTGACCTTCTGAATTGCTTCTATCCTCTTTGAGTAAATTCTTACTCCTTCCTTTGACATAATTGTTAGAATAACTAAGAGGGGGTGAATCAATGGCCTTAAAAATAATTCCAAAAGATCCAACCAAAAAACTATATCTCAATTATAATACCCTCAGTTATCTTATAGTCCTAGTTTCATCAAGATGTATGTCATAAATAACTTTAATAAATATAAACTTCTCAGTAAGATATATTGTTTATCTTTTCTTGATTTTACCGAATAGCAGCAAATAAAATTAGTGTTAACCGAACAATCCAGTTTCAATAATGTGTAAAACAAAATACCAATGTAATGAAATATATACACATTTGACACAAATTTTAACGTCAAAACCCAATATGGGAAAAACCACCTGGGACCAATAACCCAAAATATTTTCACTCTTCTGAAGTGAGCTCAGTGAAGAGCCAACCTTGTTAAAGGTGACAATACACACTGTTAAGTGCAACCTTGTTAGAGTTTTTAAAACCAACACTTGGTCTTTTGACCTAGCACTCACTATGTTGTAAAAAAGAAAACCTTTTGATACTCTTGAGTATCTCAATACAATAATGATTGTTAAATCCCACTTGGTTAGGAGATTTTTTGAATCAATGGTTAAACTGATACACTAAATGATCTGTTCAAAATAAAACTTTAACTTGCAAATATTTAGACCTATTTTTAGTCCAATAATACCTCTCTGATCAATATACACTTTAGTTCCTTTGCTTCCTTTCTTTGTTCTGCTCGGTGAATGCTCTATCCTCTGTTTCTCGGTGTCTGCAAAATTGCTTGGCTCTGTTCTTCAGACTGTATGATCAGATATGCATGAAGAATTATATCTTGACACAAAATATACTTAGCATTTCTCTCTTTGATAATGAATTCCTTGTCTCATTATATAGACATGATTACCTGCTCAGTCTCCTTTATTTTGTCATAGATCTCTTCTTGATCTATAAAACTCCCCATACTTTTCTTTATCTTGTAAATCTCTGATTTAGTGTTATTTTGTAAATATCTCCTTGATAACTATGAATAAAACATGCTTTAAATATCCTTCTTTTCTTTAGCTTAACTAACCGTTGATAATAAAACAATCAATTAGTCAATCCCTAAATTGTAGCTATGCTAGCTAAGCAATTTTGTTGCTCTTTAACTCCAGTTAAGTTCGGTCATCATCTTTAGTTATGCTCAGTCATTAACTCTAGTTACTACGGTGCTCGGTATACACTGTGAACTGCTCAGTGTTCACTGTCACTCAATGTATACAAATTTTTTATATTTTACCAATAACATAAACTTTGTCTCTTTAGATCTTCAAGGTTTTGATAATATGTATATGAGAAATCAAACCATATCAAGTTGACATCAATGAAAATACAATACATTAACTAATTTAATGTCTTGCAATCACTTTTGTAGCTCGGTGATCATCAACTTATCATCTTCAAACATTTAATCAGTTATAGTTCATCAATCTCTCCCTTTGGCATTGATGGCAACACAATATGAAATATGTATTATATAAAAAATATGCCATAACATACCAATCTTATTGTTCCATAACCAATTCAAATATATAAATCTCGGTAAGCTCTTCTAGATTATATTTGATTCTACTATGTTCTCTCCCTTTCTTCATTCCCTTCAGTGCATAGGTGTAGAAATTATATCTTCTGATTCTGTCTCTTCCTTTCTTATAGAGTTTCTTCTCTCTTTTCTAGATAGATATGCAGTGTTAGCTCTCTCCAATTCTCTCCCTTTGTGTTGTATAATATTCTTTCTCTGATGGATACTTCATTATTTCTCTCCAGAGTCTTTCTCAATCTTCCTTTGTGTTGTAGAATATTTTCTCCCTGATGGATATTTCATTGAATATTTCTCTCCCTTTGACAGCAATGCCAAAGAAAATATACAGCTCTGTATTAGCCAACATTATCTTAGGTGTGTGGTTCAGATAAGTACCTTTAGTGTACTTATATCTCATTGCAGTCCATTTCTCAGCTTGCATCAACATGATTAATCTTCTGATAATGTGTAGGCTTATGCAACCTCCTAGTCAACTTAGTGACCAGTAGATAAGGGATGAACCCCCAGTCTATTCCTCAGGTATTCAAATGTATCTTTTGGCAATGGTTTTGTGAATATATCTGCTATTTGTTATTTGAATTGTACATATTCCAGTGTCACATGTTTCTCTTGTACTTTTTCCCTCAAGTAATGATACTTAATAGATATGTGCTTTGTTTTAGCATGCATCACAGGTTTCTTTGAAATGTTTATAACACTTGTATTATCAAAATATATAATGACTGGGTCAATAATTTCCTCATTCATACCTTTCAGTAATTGCTAGTTCCATGCAATGTTAGAGAAATTTGCAGCAACAGCTACATATTCTTCTTTTGTAGTTGATTGAGATATGCATCCTTTCTTTTTACTTATCCATGTGACAAGTCTATCACCCATGAAGAATGCTCCTCCTTTTGTGCTCTTTCTATCATCTATTTTTCCATCCCAATCAGTGTCATTATAAACTTGTAGCTCAAATTTTCCTTTTGTATTGTACCACAAACCATAGTCTTCGGTATTTTTCAAATATCTCAAAATTCTTTTACCAATAGTCATGTGTGATTTCTTAGGATTAGTAGAGAATCTTACAACTATAACAACTGCATGTGCTATATTAGGTCTAGTGTATACAACATACATTAGTTTACCAATCATAGATCTATATAAGGTCTTATTTACCTCTGTTGTCTTGTCTTCCTTAGTCTATTTGCATCTGGTTTCCAGAGGTGTTCCAACTGGTTTGGAGTCCTCCATCTTGAATATCTTCAGAAATTCTTTGATGTATTTTGATTGTGTGATGTAGATGCCTTCATCCTGTTGTAGAATTAGTAGACCAAGAAAAATTTTTATCTCCCCAAACATTGACATTTCAAATTATTTTCTCATTTAATCAGCAAATAACTTTCATAGCATATCATTACCACCAAATTAGATATCATCAACAAATATCTCAGCAATCAAAATCTTATCATTAGTATCTCCTTTCAAATACAGATTATTGTTGTCACTTGTTCTAACAAATCCAATACTAATGAGATAAGAGTGAAGTCTTTCATACCATTCTCTTGGTGCTTGTTTCAATCCATACAAGGATTTGTGCAGTATACAAACCATGTTTTTCTTGTTAGGATTAACAAACTCTTCATGTTATTCAATGTATACCTCTTCTAGTATTCCATTCAGAAATGTATATTTAACATCCATTTGGTATACTTTGATTCCTCTAAAAGCAGCATAAGCAAGTAGAATTCTTACTCCTTCTAGTCTAGTAATGGGTGCAAAGGTTTCTCCATATTCAATACCTTCTTCTTGTGTATACCCTTTGCAGGCCACTCTTTCTTTGTTCTTTGTAACTTCTCCATTCTCATTAAGTTTGTTTCTGAAAATCTATTTGGTGCCAATGACATTTTTGTTACTTGATCTAGGTGCTAATGTCCATGTTTTTTTCTTCTCAATCTCTTCAATCTCTTCATTCATTGCACTAACCCATTCTTGATTCTCAAGTTTAGTATTAATAGATTTAGGCTCAAAATCACAAATAAAACATCTATTTTTAAATGACTTACTTCTTGTTCTCATTATTTCTCTTTGGTCTCCAATGATCTAGTTCTTTGGATGGTGTCTTCTAACATATTTAGCAAGTATAGGTTCAAATCTTTGTTCTTCATTTTGATATTCATCGCTCAGTTTAGCATTTTGAGCATTTTCTTAATTTTTGGTGTGTGCAACCTGTTTCTCGGTTGCATTGTTCTGTCGCTTAGGTAAGGTGTCAGGTTCTTCATTGTAGACAAATCTGTTATAATCTTTAGGTTCCTTTCTACTTTCCTCATCATTTTTCTTAGCAAATACATCCACTTTAATATTTGCACTCTCAATGATTTTGTTAGAAGATTTTTTTTGACATTTATAAGATTTTCTTTTAGTAGAATATCCTAGAAATATTCCCTCATCACTTTTAGAGTCAAGTTTCACATTTCTATCATCTTTCAGTATATAACATTAACTTCCAAAAATTCTAAAGTAACTCACATTTGGTGTGTATCCATACCATAGCTCATAAGGTATCTTATTTGTGTCTTTCTTCAATTGAACTTGGTTCAGTGTATAGAAAGCAGTACTTACAGCTTCTCTCCAGAATGTTTGTGTGATGCATTTTTCAATCATCAGTGTTCTGGCACAATCAACAATTGATCTATTCCTCCTTTCAGAAATACCATTTTGTTGTGGTGTTCTTGGTGTACAAACATGTCTTGTAATCCCATGCTCATTACAAAAGTTAGTGAATTCATCATAAATAAATTCTCCTCCTTTATCTGATTGTAAACATTTCAGTTCTTTTCCACTTTGTTTTTCAACTTTATCTTTATACCATTTGAACATCTTAAATGCTTCAGATTTCTCTTTTAAGAACATGAAAGTCATCATCCTAGAATAGTCATCAACAAATAGAATAAATTATCTATCACCATAATATCTCTTTGTTTTCATTGGTCCACATAAGTTAGTATGGACTAACTCCAGAATAGAATTAGATGTGTAGGTTTTTCTCTTGAAACTATACTTTGTCATTTTTCCTATTTGACAATTTTTGCACATAACATGGTTTGGCTTTGAAATACTTGGCAAGGCTCTCACTTTTATTTTCTTACTTATTTTAACCATGTTGTCAAAATTCACATGAAATAACCTTTTATGCCACAAATGAACATCTTCATTTCTAGCCAATAAAAAAGTGGTCTCAATATTATCAAGATAGAATAGATTACCTTTTGTTTGTTCACCAGTACTGATCAACTTTCTTTTTCCATCATAGATCATTACCTTTTTGTTCTCAAATGCAACTTAGTGTCTTGTGTTGTTCAGTTGTGAAACACTCAATAGATTATAGTTAAGTCCTTTCACCCAATATGCATTTTCACATCTGATCATATTATTCAACATGATGGTACCTTTTCCTTCAACTAGGCAAGGTGAGTCATTACCCATCCTAACTGATCCACCATTATAATATTCAAAAGTTTCAAAATTTTCTTTATTTCCAGTCATGTGATGATTACAACCACTATGAACAATCCAGACATCATTTTTTCTAAATTTAGATATGAGTGTTGTTTCAACATACCTTTCTTCTTTGTCTGAGTCATCCTTCATAGCAACAAATATTACCTCAATATCTTCATCTGAGTTAGTATCAGAAGTTTCAGCTTTGTTCTCAACCAGGTAACAAGCCTTTTTTCCTTTGTCCTTGTAATATTGGTTATCTCTTCTATCAAAGTGTCAGATTCTTTTGTAGTCTCATTCATCACTTCTATCATACTTCTTTTCATAAGATCTCTCATTGTCTCTTTGATCCTTTCTCTTGTTAGGGCATCTAGCAGCAAAATGTCCAATTTCTTTGCAATTAAAATAGACTGATGGTAATTTACCTTTATATATTCCTTTACCTCTATGTAATCTCCTATCCATTGGTGCTTCAAGTTCATCATATTATTTCTCATCACTATCACTTTCAATATCATTTCTCATGGTGTGTTTGTTACTAGATTTTCTTATTTTCAGAGAAGACTTGAATGCAGACTCAATCGTAGGTAAGACACTGTTGTCATAGTTGTTCATCTCAAATGAAATATTTATACCAATAAAACTATCAAGAGTAACATTGTTACTAGCTACTGCTCTCATTCCTTGAATTGCAGATACTCTAATAGCATAAACAGGTAGTAAGGTTCTCAGAATGTTACTTATTATTGTTTCTTCATCAAGTACTCCTCCTACTCCACGGATAGCATTAACAACTTCTTTGATTCTGTCAATTTACTAAGTGATGTTCTCTCCTTCTTTAATTCTCATAAAATCAAAATTTCCTCTTAGGATTTCAGCTTTAGCTCTCAGCACATTGGCATCTCCTCCATGTACTAGCTTGAGTTTTTCCCACATTTGATTTGAAGAGGTGCATGATTTCACATCTTCAAATTCGGCATCGGTTAGTGAAGAAGAAATTTCCATCATTATAGAATTGTGTTCATGTTTCTCTCTCAATTGATCAATAGTTAGAGGTCCAATACATGCAACATATTCAGTATCCAAGTGTTGTGTAACATCATTTCCAATATCTGATAGATGAATTCTTATCCTGCTTTTTCATGATGCAAAGTTGTCCTTGTTCAACTTAGGCACATTCCTTTTTCTCATCTTATTATTTTTAGATTAAGTCCCTTTAAACATTTCTTCCAAGCACCAAAGCTATAATACCAATTGTTAGAATAATTGAGAGGGGGGTGAATCAGTGGCCTTAAAAATAGTTCCAAAAGATCTAACCAAAAACCTATATATCAATTATAATATCCTCAGTTATCTTACAGTCCTAGTTTCATCAAGATGTATGCCATAAATAATTTTAATAAATATAAATTTCTCGGTAAGATATACATTTTATGTTTTCTTCACTTTACCGAGTAGAAGAAAATAAACTTAGTGTTAATCGACCAATCCAGTTTCAATAATGTGTAAAACAAAATATTAATTCAATGAAATATATACACATTTGACACATAGATTTTAACGTGGAAACCCAATATGGGAAAAAACACCTGGGACCGGTAACCCAAAATATTTTCACTCTTCTGAAGTGAGCTCGGTGAAGAGCCAACCCTGTTAAAGGTTACAATACACACTGTTAAGTGTGACCTTGTTAGAAGATTTAAAACCAACAGTTTTTATTTTGACCTAGCACTCACTATGTTGTCAAAAAGAAAACCTTTTTATAATCTTGAGTATCTCAATACAATAAGAACTGTTAAATCATGTAACATAAGAAATGTAAAGTATAAAAATGTTACATTTGAAATTAGAATATTTATTGAAATGTAAAGGGGTAAATATGTAATATAAGATATAAAAAATGTGTGGGGAAGATAAGATGTTCCTTTTAACCTCAAATACAGAAAGGAAGGATCCAAATTGATTAACATCATAGGAAGAATCAATGCATAAATGAATCAATCAGTTGGAAATCAAAGTAAAGAGGAAGACCTTAGATTCCATTTTATAGAAAAGAATGTGTGAGATAGATTTAGGAAGATTATAAACTTTAATTGAAATGAATAGGAGAAAATTACTAACCTCAAAATTCTACAGATTTGAAGAATGTTGTTTTTGGGGGTCTCCACTAAGTTTCTGGAAAATTTGCAACCGGATCTGGAATAGAAACGCAGAGATAGACAAAACCAAAAAATATTTTTCCAACCTAGATCAGTTTTGATTTTGACCCTAAAGTCAAAGTCACCTTTGACCCAGAATTTTTGATTCTGACCTAGGGCAGAATCAAACTTTGATTCTGACCTAAAACCTCTAATAGAAAATTTGTTTCCGGATCCTGATAGATTGTCGAAAACGGTATCTGAATCTGCATTCCAATTCATTGTTATAAACTTGTACCTACAAGAAAAAAGGTTTTTTTGTTGGGGGGAGGGGTTTTCCATGGTCAAACCCCATTTTTGGAATTAACCTTAAAGTATAATTTAAATTGCATAAGTAAAACAAAGTAAATGAACAAATTCACCTTGCTTGTATGGAAACCCTTGTGGCGGATTCAAATCTGTGGATCCACAACTATGTATGCACCAGATGGATGTAGAATGTAGAATATAGGATGTCTCAAATCAATTTATTTTAGATCTTCAACACCAATCTTGAATGGATCTTGGAATAGGAAGAGGCTTGGAGGAATGTGGATGGAGAAATCTTCAACAAGAGGGCTCCATAGAGCTTGAATCCTTCAATGGCTACCAATGGATCTCTTTGATGAATTGAGTGCTTGAGAAGTGCTTGAATTCTTGATAATAGATGAATGCTTCAATGGATATTTAACTTGCTTCAAATCTTACGTCTTCACCTTTAGATTTCACTTCTTAAGTCTTAGATGGTGTGCGTGCTAAAAGTGGACCTCTCACATAGCAGTACACTTCAACATGGTCATTGCTCTTCAATCACATACAGAAATGAATATAGATTAATTCATCCTGCATGTGTGAATGAATCGACCTATTGCCTCCTAGTAGGTAGGAGTATGAGCTTGCTCTCACATCATCGCAAGCTCAGTGACTACACCGAAGACCTAAATGAAGGATTTTAAGCTATGATAAATGATCTAAAATGTTGTGCATATGTAGTTTGTTGTTCATCCAAGCTACTTAAGATTGATTTTAGAAGCACCAAATTGAAAAGTGAAATATTCTTTTTAAAACCCAAATTGAATGTGCTCTAATGATTAGATTTACATGATTGAAATTAAAACAATAATGTTAAATGATAAATGCTAAGAAAAGAGAAGAAAATGCAGTATAATAACTTTAATAAAAATTAGGATCTTTGTGAAGGACAAGAGTTTCTCTTTTATAGAAACCTCTCTCGAATCGACAGTAGAGATCAAAATAAAAAGAGTGGCTCAGATTCGATTGAAGAAGCACAATCCATGTGCAAGTGATTTGATTGGTTGAGAGAGTCAGTTGACTGAACTCACTGATCGGTTGTTTTGGAAACTTTCATATTCAGTTTTCAGTTAACTAAAATGTTTCCAAAATGATAAATAAATGAGAATCAGTTAACTGAGTGGAACTAGATTGTTTCCATTTTGATAATCAGTCAACTAAATTTGATGATGTCATATGCATTTTTAATAAATTTAATTGATTTTGAATGCACATTTAGGTTTTTATAATTAATTTAGTTCTTTTTTGATTTAATTGACAATTTTGTAATTTTTATTTAATTAATATATTAGAATATCAATTAAATAATTAACATAAGGTTTATTTGCCAATGTATTATGATTTTAGGAATTAATTAATTAATCAAGTATGATGATTGATTAGGACCTAGGGTTTAGGTCAGATCAGTTTGAATGTGATGAATTGCATGTTTGATTTAGGACATAGAATTAATCAAGATTAGGGTTTTTGATTAATTGTTGAGATTGGGGGTCTAGGGTTTAGGTGACCATTTTTAGGTGATTACATTTGCCCCTCTTTGAATTGATGTGCAATCAGCACATTGATTCAAAGAATTCTTAGTGAGAAGACCCATAATAGTTTGATTTGAAGTGATGAAACCATTCTTTTGAAGAAGAAGACCGACTTAGAGCTTGATTGGACGAAGATCAATCAAAAGATATAAAATAGAATGCTCAATTTTATTTGAAGCGATGAAACTGAACATCTGTCAAGAACTCTTAAACCTTTTTGATTGGTTTGAACGGATAACCAGTTTGATTTAATGCGATGAAACTAATTACCGTTAAGAGATTTGATTAGCAAGAAAATTGACTTGATTTGAAGCGATGAAGCCAATTTGATCAATGTATCTGGTTTCAATAATGAATAGCCTATATAAGACTGATCTTGTCTGGTTTCGAGTGTATTCACCACTGTATAATACCATTGATTAGGCTGCCTTTGATTTAATATTATCTCAACTTGATTTTTTGCGATGAAGCTGAGATACCCCAAGTGATGGGTTTTTGATTGAGAATGTGATCACTGGAATGTTGATGTCCTGATCCTGCCCCCTCGAGAGAGAAATTGAAATATGGCTAGGTTCCCCAGTGATGAAAAAGCAATTCGATTGATTAGACAATTTAGGAAGAAACTGATCTAATTAGAAAGAGGTCCCATGTGGTTAGGGAAAAAGATGTACTTGATGAGAGGTCTAGTGTGATTGAGATTGACCAAAATAAAGATACATGGATTGATGAGAAGAAAAGCATGAGAGATTTCTATTGGTTATGCGAGTGGTCAAATTCAGATTTTGATTTTGATCCTGAAAATAGAATCAGGACAGTTGATTTATCAAGGGGTGTCATGACCACTTGACGATGAGAAGATTGATTGATTAGAATCTCATATCCTTCACATTGGAGAGAGATAAAGTTATTATGTTGATTCCATCACTATGCAGATGCAGATGTAGATGCAAGACTAACATGAATAAAACCTAAGGTGTAGTCACTGAGCTTTAGCTTTGAAAAATTTCATCATTGAGCATTTTTGGAACATCAGAGTCGATACAATCCTTACTGGTGCCACTATGACCATAAGAATATGAATATGACTTTCATCGGATAAGATATGGGAAACTAACGTAAGCATCAAGGCACAAAATCTAAGATGACCTAAACGTTGTTTCCAGTTTTGATAGTGCAAGAGTACACCAGTATCAAGGCATTCAAAGCCAAGATAACCATGAGTGAGATCTTGCATAAACAAGTAGAGCAATAATAGTCAAGGAGATAGTTCCGACCTCACCTTAGCATACAAATAAAGAGGATCAAGGGATGTGAGGATTTTCCACCTTAATGTAGGAGCTCTTATCACATACACCTAGTTTATTTGACATTGTTGGATCATCAGGACCACACCAAAAAGCACTAGACAAAGAAAAGATTAACGAAATCAATGAGAACAGGCAGCATATAGATAAAAGTTTAGCATACTTCAGCCAGTTTCAATGTTTTTTGAATGTGTATATGTATGAGGTGTTGAGAAACATCATTGTGCTTGTGAGTGCAATGTGTTTGATTTCTATCGATCTGTTGTTTACGTTTGTGATAACCAATGTGTGTTAAGAAACACAGATGTGTCCAAAGATAGTGTTAAGAAACACTGTTGATTGTGGTGTTGAGAAACACCTATTTTTTTTAGTAGCAAGTTGTCCTTCAGAAATGACAAGATTGCTGACTCGGGTGTAAACCAAAGATGTGATCAAATTGGGGACCCATGCCCCTAGTAGAAAATGGCGATAACTAACTTGACTCCTACTGCGAGGACAAATCCAATTTAATTGCCCCCAGGTTATGACTCTGGATCAGTTTCAAGCCAGGAGAGTTCTCAGAAGAACCAGAGTGTCATAAAAGTGACTAAAAGATATGTACAAACTGAAGCAAAGGATTTCCAAGACTAAGCATTGATAGATGGAGCACTGAGTACAAGAGGCACCTATTTACCAGGTTTTCACCTTCTTGGGAGAGATTCTATTTTTGCTACCATGGTGCCTATTTACCAGGTTTTCACCTTCTTGGGAGAGATTCTATTTTTGCTACCATGGTACCTGTTTACCAGTTTTTCACCAAGGCACTTTTTTTCTTTTTCAACTTTTTTTATTTTTCCATTTTTTGATTTTTTTGATTGACGCATCAAGGCTCCTATTGCTAGGTTTTCACCAGGGTGATCCTTTTTTTAGGACTTTTTCCAATTTTTAGATTTTTTCAGAGATTACTCTTGTACATGGTGCTGATCACTAAGAATGCCTTAGGTGTAGAACTTCTTCAGATGTAGAGTGTTGATGTGTTATCGAAGAAGATCTCCTTCAGGTTTGGAGAGTCGATAGGCTCCAGAGCCGAATGCTGTAGTAATGATATAAGGACCCAACTAGTTGGGTTCAAACTTCCCCTTTTGTTCTCTATGTGAGTGATTATGGGGATTTTCTCTCAACACAAGGTCTCCCACCTGAAGTTCTCTAGGTCTGACTTTCTTGTTGTATCCTCTTGACATTATTTTCTGATAAACTCTGAGGTGATCAAAGACCACTTTCTGACATTCATCTAGTAGCTCTAGTTCTTGGAGTCTCAAAACTTGGTGCTCTTCATCTGGTACAATTTTGCGCAAAGAAACCCAAAGAGATGGGATTTATACCTCTAGGGGTAAGACTGCTTCTGCCCCATAGACCAATGCAAATGGGGTTGCCCCTATAGGTGTTATGATGCTCATTCTGTAAGCCCATAATGTAGGATTGATCTATAGGTTCCAATCCCTTCTAGACTTGTTAACTGTACGATGTAAGATTTTCAAAAAAAAATTATTTGAGGCCTCAACTTGCCCATTACCTTGTGGGTAATAGATTGAAGAACAATGTTCTGTGATTTTGAATTTTTCACACAACTCATCCATGATGTTGTTCTTAAATTGACCTCCATTGCCAATGATGATGGAGGAAGGTATTCCATAGCGACAAATGATGTAGTTTAGAATGAATAGTGAGACCTATTGTCATGTCACTTTAATGAGCGGGACCGCCTCAACCCACTTGGTAAAATACTTAGTAGCTGTGATAATGAACTTGTGTCCATTAGAAGATGAGGGGTAAATATGCCCAATGAGATCAAATGCCCATTGTTGAAAGGGCCAGTGTGTTACAAAAGGAATGAGATCCCTTGCTAGAGCGTGTATAATATTTCCATACAACTGAAATTTCTTACAAGTTTTTGCAAACCTGATAGCTTCTTTCTCCATATTTGGCCAATAATACCCTGCTCTAAGCAGTTTTTGGGCCAGAGTCAGACCGTTAGAATGAGAACCACAAATTCCTTTGTGAACTTTAGACAACACATGTTTAGATTCTTCTTTTTCTAGACACCTAAGAAAATCACCATCTAATCCTTGACTATACAAATCATTGGCCACAAGAACATACTGTGAGGCATTGCGGATGAGGTGTCATTTTTCATTTTTGGTCAATCCATCAGGAATTACCTAATGGCATAGGTAGGAGTAAACATGGTGATAACAGGAGGATTCCTGCTTAATGGCTGAATAGACCATTTGGGAGTCAGGAGAGTTGTAGGAAGGGAAATGGATTTCTTCCACTAGGAACTCATAGCAGAAATCATCCTCTTGTTGCTGCAAGGAAGCTAGTGTAGCCATGGCATCAGCTGCTCTGTTCTGTACCCTTGGGACTTGTTGAAATGTGATGTAAGTGAAATATTTCTTAAAGTCATCAACCATTCATTTATAAGGCATGAGTTTTTCATCCTTAGTTTGGTATACATCATTGATTTGGCTGATTACAAGTTGAAAGTCACCATGGACATGTAACTTAGAAACATTCCATTCAAGAGCCAATTTGATTCCACTTACCAGTGCTTCATATTCTGCTATGTTTTTTGTACAAGTAAATGTGAGCTTGTACACCTTTGGAATGGAATAGTTTTGAGGATTCAAAAACAAAATCCCTGCACCTAAACCTTGTCGTGTGAATGATCCATCGAAGAACATTTTCCAGGATCTGTGAGTGATGTGCAAAATAGATCCATCTGGGAACTCGGCATTGATTGGTTCATTGTCGTGTAGTGGTGCATCAGCTATTTGATCTGCAATTGCTTTCCCTTTGATCTCTTTATGCTCAATATATTCTATGTAAAATTCACTAAGAAGCATAATCCACTTAGCCAATCTTCCAGTGAGGGTAGCTTTACTTAGGAGATACTTCAAAGGGTCAATTTTAGCCACCAGTTTGATTGAGTGATCCAACATGTAGTGATGCAAATTTTGAGATGCAAAGACTGCGGCTAGGCATGCTTTCTCGATCATAGAGTAGTTCATCTCATAGGACACCAATGTTCTACTGATATAGTATATATCACATTCTTTCTTGTCTTTATCTTCTTGCGCTAGCAGTTCCCCCAGTGACGTTGAGGTAGCTAAAATGTACAAAATCAATGGTTTGCCTTGTTGAGGTGGCATGAGTATGGGCAGGTTAGCTAGGTACGCTTTGATTTGAGTGAAACTCTTGTAACATTCCTCACTCCATTGATAGGTAATGCCCTTGTATAGAGTCTTGGTAAATGGTTGTGTTCTATTAGCCAACTGCGAGATGAACCTTCTGATAGACTGGATTCTCCCTTGGAGTGTTCTCATTTGACTTATGTTCTTGGGAGGTGACATTTCCAATATCACTCACACCTTTTCAGGATCAACTTCTATGCCTTTAGCTAAGATAATGTAACCCAATAGCTTGCCAGAGGTAACACCGAATGCACATTTCTTAGGATTCAACCGTAATTTAAACTTTTCCATTCTATCCATGATTGGGCCTAAATCTTGTAGGTGCAGGGATCATTTCTTTGATTTAGCAAGGGTATCATCCACATAGTCTTCCATGGTTTTGTGCATCATATCATGGAAGATAGTTTCCAGTATTTTTCAAATTGAAAGGCATGACATTCCAGCAGAATGTTCCCCAGGAACATGTGAAGGCAGTCTTTTCTTGATCCTCTAGAGAAATCTTGATTTGGTTGTACCCTGAGAAACCGTCCATGAGAGAATACATTTCATACCCAGCAGTCATGTCTATAATCATGTCAATGTTAGGGAAAGGAAATTCATCCTTTGGACATGCTTTGTTGAGATCCCTAAAATCAGTGTAGACTCTGATGGATTTGTCTGGCTTTGATATAGGTACGATGTTGGATATCCATTTTGCATAATCAATAGCTCGGATGAATCCATCTTTGAGTAACTTTTCCAGTTCAGCCTTGATAAGTAATGCAACATGAGGGTACATTTTTTTGAGTTTTTATTTTACTAGTTTTACTCCAGGTGCTATGGAGAGATGATGCATGATAAGGTCTAGATCTAAACCGGGCATATCTGAGTATGTCCATGCAAATTTTATCTTCTTCTTTTTAAAGAATTCTATGAATTCCTTGAGCTCTTCCTCAGACAAAGATTTAGCTACATGAATGATGTGTGGATGTTCCTCTATACCAATATTCATTGGTTGAGTTGGCTCTATGAGTACTGATGATCGTTCTTGTAAATGACTAGGCAAGACATCAAGAATCCCATCCTTAGGCGCCTTAGAGAGGTTTTCACCTTTGGATGTGTCTTTTCTTTTTACTATTTTGGGTTCTGAAATTGCCACAATGTGGTTTTCACCTTCAGACCCTTTTCTTTTTCTCATTTTTATCTTATAACTAAGATACTTGATATCCGCTTCAGTCATACTCACACTAGGTTCACTGGTGGAAGAAGTGATAGGTTCAGCGGCGTTAAGATAGCAGGCTAAAGCATAATCATTGGGAAATGTAGGCATTTCAGCAGGTTTTCCTTTTAAGGACCAATCAATTATTTCAGGATGTACTAGTAGCAAAGGTTCAATGGGTTCGAGGGCATTCGTGATATGTTCATCGTAGATAGTGACTGTTCAGTAGATTCCTAGACCTGAACCTTGTATAGATGTGTTCAAATCAGAAAGAGCCTTAATGGAATCATTGAAGCCCATGTCAAAAATAGAAGGTCCTAATTCATCTGACCTAATCTCTAATCCTTCACCTACTTCGGGCATGGGTACATATCGTTGAACTGTGTCTGTCTCTATGTCTAAGGTGTCTTCTGAAATACTATCAAACTCATATTCATGGGAGTCTATTTCATCATTAGGTTTCATATCAAGGACATGATTGAAATCCACTCTTTGCCCTTAGTTTGGATGAGTTCTACCTAAATACTCTGCTATGGTTAGACTCCTTTCTTTTGTATCTGGATCTTGTTCAGATTCAGTAGTTTCTGACTAATCAGAAGTTATCGGTGATTCTTCTAGAATACGCTCTTCAGTAGCGTTGACCTGTGGTGTATCTTCATCAAATAGAAGAGATAAAATATTGGGAGGAATGGGACAAGGATACACATCCCCTGCATTGGAATCATCTAAATCATCCCAGTTGCCAGTGGGTATGTCAGGGCTTTTTACTATTGTGTTCTGTTCTTCCAAAACCTCATGTCCCTTTCCTTTATCTAGGCGATTCTTCGCTCTTTATTCTTTCTTGGATAAGAACCCTAGACTAGTTGTGTCTCTAGGTCATCTGTAGTCAGTAGAGATAGGTTCTTTAAGTCCATTTTGATTAGGTCCAATGGGTCCTTTACCCGAATAACCCATTTTACAAGCCACCTTATACCCCACACCAAATTTTTTTGGGGGTATTACACATTGTTCAACTTCAATATCTTTAGGTTCTTTATATAGCCAAGCCAAAATGGCTCTTTCCTCCTATTCATCTTCTAATGGTGTGTTGGCTTTAAAAAAGGTCTCATCATAGATTTATTGGGGTGCTGTTGGTTTCATCTCTGACAGTTTTCCATAAGACCTAGGTGATCTAGGAAGAGATGTGAGTGACAGTACAAGTTCCACTATGTATCTACCCATATATGAATCTAGGGCACAATCTTATAGAGAGGACTACATAGGAGAATTAAATTCCAATTAGACCAATATCCCTAGAAGAGGACCTATATTAAATATAATTTAATAATTATTGCTCCGAAGACCGAAATAGCCGACCTGAAAGTGGGAATTAAATCTTTCTGAAGCCCAACATCTGGAAACCCTGGAAACTTGAAATCTGGACCTTGGGTCAAAAAAAGGTTGATTCTGACCTATTTCAAGGTCAAGGTCAACCTTGAACTAGGTCAAGGTTGAAGTTGACCTTGACCAAGAAAGGTCAATTTTGAACTTGAGGTCAAAAATCACAATTTATAGTTTAGGGTGCCAGAAATAGGCTGGAGAAAAGTGGGAAATGGGGAAGAATAGGGGAAAAAGATAGATCCAAGTCAGAGACCCATTCAAGGTACTTAACATGACCCCAAACCACTTACTCGAAAGGCTAAACCAGTCTACAATAGAAGTGCATCTATTTTTCAACTATACATTTAGCCCCCCACTTTAGCAAGAGTATGGACTCGATACAAACTCTTGGTAAAGGAGATCATGAAGAACATATAATCTTATTGAAATCAAAAAGGGATAAAGGAATCATCAAGCCCCCAGGGACTTAGTCTTTATCAACCCTAAGATGACGATAAGGAAGACATCACCAGTTAAAGAGAAAAAGAGAGAGGGTGTGATTACCTCGCCCAATGAGAACTTATGTCCCATTGTGAACCACACAAGGAAACAGTGCATCTAGAAAGATGGAGTTGAACCACCTAGTGAATGTGGCTACTCACTAGTCAACCCATCAGGGATATCTGGTCTTAAGGACACCTTCCAACCTTAAGGGATCAAAACATTATAAATTGAAATAGGAGGGATCAAGAGATCTATATAAATTTAAACTGGAGGGATTAAGAGATCCCATAAGGTAAAAATCCATGCTTTAAGGATTAGTCTTTAATCCATAAAGGGAAAAAAATTTAAGTTTGAAAATATTTTGAAAGTGTGTGTGTGCAAAAAGTGAGTAGAGTGTATTCCCCCAAGTTAAAGTCATTGCTAACACTTTAATAGGAGCAATGGCTTTAACGGAAACATAAACAACTCCATTGATTACATTTCCACTATGAGATGCCCCCAAATGAATACAATTCAAGGGAAATAGCACATAAACATACAAAGAACACATAAGGGATCTACCTACTATGGGGTCAGTATGATCATAAGATAATATGTATATATAGATATGATATTATTGCAAATGAATTGACATCATTCCCAAAAAAATGTAGAACTACAATCACAATGGAGGAAAGATAAACTCAAGACTTACAAAGAAGAATCTTTTTGGACCACAACATGGAGACCAAAAAGAATCAGTGCTACCATGTCACAGATCCAAGTGGACTGCACAAGGAAAAAATTTATGAACAATATCACAAGTAAAACATAACATGAAAAAAACATATGACAGAGTAAAGATATATGTAGAGGAATTTTACAACAAGTTTGATTCCTTTATCACCTTGCACCAACAAAGTAACAAGGGTTGTATAAAAGAATCTAACAAAAATTTAGCAAACACATTACAAGAGAAGCACAATACAGCAGGCAAACACAAAAAGGGCTACCATGAAGGACAAGCGAATCAAGCGCATCACCTACTCTCCCTATCTTGGTTTATATCATTTATAGAAGGTGGGAAACTTGCAAGAGGGACTATATCCAATACAATAAGAATAACAGCTAGTTCCAAATGAGGATCCTCTTGAGAATCACGTTGTTCGATACTAGGTGTATTTATCAATTGAGTTGAAAGCATATGAGCTAAATAAGTATCAAGATCTATGGTCTCATATTCATCACTAGGATCAATAGGATCATCAAGAGTATCCTCCTCATTAAGATTAATTAAAATAGGATCTAAGATGCGAATAGAATCATCATAATCATTCATCTTAACATCATTATGAACATTGACTTCTTCCAACACATCAGGCATAGGTTGGTCAAAAGAAGGTAAAGAATTTTGAGGAACAGAGGCACGGGCCCTAGCATTAGCCCTATGCTTCTTACGATGTTCATTAACAGATTTTTTATGTTTTGCTTTGTTTGACACATTTTGAGGACTAGGAGGAATAACAACTGGTTCCTTCATAGGTTCTATAGGAGGATTAGTAGGATTCATAGTAGGCTGAGAAGCAACACTGGAAGGTTTAGTAATAGAGCTATTAGTAATGGATAAAGGAGGTATAGAAGGAGTGGCAAAAAGACCATGGTTAAGATCTATTCGAGGCATGCTTAACTCGACAATCTTGCGATGTTTATAGGCTTGATATGAACAAAAAAGGTTAACAGGGCAAGGAGGACATGAATTAGGTAATGAAGGCCAAAATAGATCAAGAGTAGCACAATCTCTAGGCCTAGAAGGTTGATACAAACTATGATTAATCATTTTCACTTCTCCATTATGAATGAACTTAATACACTTATGAATAGGAGAAGAAATAGCATGCATAGCAGTTATCCAAGGCAAACCAAATTTGACTTGAAATTGATCAAAAGTGGGAACGACAATGAAGGTAGTATCTATAACTTTACCACAAAGTTCAAAATGCAAGTTAATAGAACCAAGTGAAGGATAGAGAAAACCATTACATGTTTGGATCCATGCATCAGATGTATCATAACAATCATGTTGTAGGTTTTTCATAAAAAGGTTTTCCTCAATAATGGCATTTATTAAATATGTGGGATCAACAACAAAACACACGTAGGTATCTTAGGAACCCTAGCATAAATATAAAGGGGACCATCGGGAGCCTTAATAGTCTCAGAATCATCAAAGGTAATTGAGAGTTCCCTAGGTCATTTATCCTTAGTTTGTTTTTGAGGTTTAGGTGGAACTTGAAGTTGAAGTGGAGGTGAAGGATCTTGAATGGTAGGTTGAGATGAAATAGTGCACTCCACATGATTAGCAATGTGATTGAGATCATCCATCTTTGAATTGTATACAATATCCACATAAGATGGTTGAGCAATGGTATTAGTATCACGTGTGGGTAAAGGATTTGTATAGATTTGAAGGTTTTGATTTGGAGGAGAGATAGATTTCTTCCCATTAACATCAAAATTATCAATAGATAAAGCATTAAAATTGATTAAGTCTTGAACCTTATGCTTTAGAGAATAACATTTTTGAGTATCATGGCCATTATGTCAATGGTATTGACAAAAAGCTTTAGAATCAAAGGATTTTGATGCCATCGTGGTAGGGATAAGAGGTTGAATAGGAGGCAAGGTAATCATATTATCACTTAAAAACCTACTCATAATAGAATGTAAATATTTAGAGAGAGGAGTAAATGTACAATTAATACGGAAAGCAGTGGATGCAGAAGTGGCATTGTTGGATGCAACAACTTGATCAGTGAGTGCATTCGCCTGTTTATTGATCTTGACATAGCTGTTAGGTTTCTGAAACTTATTAGGATTAGGATAAGTGTCACTCTTATCAACTGGAATAGGAGCCATTAGAGTGTTTCTCTCAAATTGACTCACTTGTAATTGATAATGATGAAGTGCTACACAAATTTGTCGAAAAGAGGTAAATTTAGTAAGCAGAATCTTATCTCTAATATCCTTTTGTAAATTTGAAATAAACATATGTTGAATATCAATATCAAGAATAGGATAAAAAATCTGAGCATACAAATGCTTAAATCTACCAATAAATTAGTCAATTTTTCCTTAATGTTTTATTTACAATGCATTAAATAAGTTAAGGAAACTTGTGGGCCAATGTTATTTTGAAATTGTTGGATGAAGGTATTAGCAAGTTTAGGAAAAGAATGGATAGAATAAGGAGGTAAAAAAAAATACCATTGCAAGGCCTTATCACGAAAATTTCTAGCAAACAACTTAGATAAAATCTTATGGTCATGAGCATAATCACTACAAAGGATTTGAAATGTTTTAACATGAGTAATAGGATCTCCTTTGCCATTGTAATTCTCAAGATGAGGCATATCGGCTTACTAAGGAATAGTATCATGAATAATTTATAAGGATAAAGGACTACCCATGTCAATGTAGGAATGCTAAACTTGGATTGGGTTAAAGATGCAAGTTGTTGTTGTAAAGATGACACGGTTTGAGCCAAACTAATAATTGTGGAATCATTAGAAGAAATAGGTGGTATAGAAATATTAGGAACACTAGGAAAAGTGTAGGAAGTGGTAGGAACGGAAGACACAACCGATGGAACACTTGGAACTACAGTTGGAAGGGGATTGGAATAATTAAAAGGCACACTATGATATGAAGGTTGTGAGGTAGTGATGGGGAGGTCACCTAACTCTCTGAAATTCCTACTCTCTTCTAGGAATCTCACCTGGAATCCTATTCAATTCAGGACTCTCTCTAGACTCACACTTGAGTCTCTTTAGGGCTACTCTCAGACCCTAGCCAGAAGGACTTATCTTCCCTCTCTCCTAGGTTCCCTACCCACCAAAAAGTTTTACTCCTTACTGTCTCTCATTCTTCATGACTGAATCACTACAGTCATGCACCTTCTTACTTATCTATCTTTCCTAAAAGTCTCTAACCGGACCATAGGCTCGCCTAGGACTTGTCTACAAACTTGACTAGCTTCTCATCCAACACAAACACAGAAACAATCATAATATACATGGAGGATGCTTCTTGACTGTCACAATCCATGGAACAGATTATCAGAGTCAAGAAGCACCCATATTTAGCTAACAGAAACAAAACAACACTTTACAGAACTCTGATCAAAATAAAAGAACACTCAAAGTACAGACAAAGCTTCTCTTTATTGATTATGCAGAATATTACAACTCTCTGTTAATCTACAGAAGTTCT
>MU225336.1:411089-427570 GCA_018584345.1 Thuja plicata | reverse complement strand
AACTCATAACTAGCTCGCGAGTGTGCGATGCATTCCTTTTCTGCTCTCTACTGGCTCCGCGACTGAGCGACAATGCAAAACATGACTTGCTCATTATGTGACCTTGATCAAAACTTGTTCAAAATTGTTGGGGCTAGGGTTTTGAGCTAAACCCTAGGGTGCTCTGCACCAGGTAGGTAGAGACACTGGTGGAACACTCACATGAATAGATGAAATTGGAAGAGATGTAGTCATTAAAGGAGGAGTGTAAGTAGGAATGATAGGTAAAGGAATAGAAGAAGGTCCCTCACTAGTGATAGGAGAAGTGTAATTAGGAATGCTAGGTAAAGGAATAGAATAAGTTCCCTCACTAGTGACAGGAGGAGTGAATCCTAGATCTTGAGCCTCTTGAGCTAAAGGTTTAACATTCAAATGCACAAGATGAGTGATACCATGCAAGAGATTAACACCTTGATCACTATCACAAAGGAATTTCTTAAGAGCCTCTATATATTGGATAGAATCTTTATTATGGTTTTCTATAATAAGCCAATTTCCCATTTTATCAAGTTCTGTTGAAATTTTTTGGACTTGTTCAGGAGGAACTCTTAAAGCATCATCCTCATCATGAAATGAGTGAGAAAAGTTATGCTCCATAGAAGGATTGGAATCATGAGTGGAAAAATTTCCATCTGGGACCCTAAGGAAAGGAGATTAAGACTCGGGATCAAAGGAACCCATAAGTCTATGGCTTCTTCTAATTGAGAAACTATAAGTAGGACTAGAAGTAGCAAAGCTCATACACCAATGCAATGCAAATGAACTAATTAGGAAACACCATATTTTGATTTTTAATTTTTTTAATGTAAATGCAAGAACATAAAATAAAGCTAATCTAATATGCATGCAAGATGTAATGTAAATCTAACACCAAAAAGAAAGAGTTTTCTATCACGGGTTCACCAAAATGTAACATAAGAAATGTAAACTATAAAAATGTTACATTTGAAATTAGAATGTTTATTGAAATGTAAAGGGGTAAATATGTAATATAAGATAAGAAATGTGTGGGGAAGATAAGATGTTCCTTTTAACCTCAAATACATAAATTAAGGATCCAAATTGATTAACCCTAAAGAAAGGATCAATGCATAAATGAATCAATCGGTTGGGAATGAGAGTAAAGAGGAAGACCTTAGATTCTATTTTATAGAAAAGAATGTGTGCGATAGATTTAGGAATATTATAAAATTTAATTGAAATGAATAGGAGAAAATTACTAACCTCAAAATGCAACACATTTGAAGAATGTTGTTTTTGGGGGTCTACACTAAGTTTCTGGAAAATCTGCAACCGGATATGGAATATAAAAGCAGAGACGGACAAAAGCCAGAAATCTTTTTCCGATCTATCTTGGTTCCAATTTTGACTCTAAAGTCAATGTCACATTTGACCCATAATTTATGATTCTTACCTAGGGCATAATTCACCTCCAATTCTAACCTAAAACCTCTGACAGAAAATCTATTTACGGATCCTGATAGTTTTCTGAAAAGGGTATCCAAATCTACACTCCAATTCATTATTTTGAACCTGTACCTCCAAGAAAAATGGTTTGTTTGTTGGGGGGAGGGGTTCACCTTGGTCAAACCCCAGTTTTTTAATTAACCTTAAATTATAATTGAAATCACATAAGTAAAACAAATTAAATGAACAAATTCACCTTGCTTGTATGGAAACCCTTGTAGCGGATTCGAATCCGTGGATCCACAAGTATGTATGCACCAAATGGATGTAGAATGTAGAATTTAGGATGTCTCAAATTAGTTTCTTATAGATCTTCAACATCGATCTTGAATGGATCTTGGAATAGGAAGAGGCTTGGAGGAATGTGGATGGAGAAATCTTCAACAAGAGGGCTCCATAGAGCTTGAATCCTTCAATGGCTACCAATGGATCTCCTTGATGAATTGAGTTCTTGAGAAGTGTTTAAATGCTTGAGAATAGATGAATTCTTCAATGGATATTTATCTTGCTTCAAATATTTCTTCTTCACCTTTAGATTTCACTTCTTAAGTCTTAGATGGTTATCAAGTCTTAGATTGTTAGAGAAAATGAGAGGAGAAGGCTTCCTTATATATGAATCTAGGGAAAAATATTCTAGAGAGGCCTACATAGGAGAATTAAATTAAAATTAGACCTATATCCCTAGAAGAGGACCTATATTAAATATTATTTAAGAATTTTTGCTCCGAAGACCGAAACAGCCAACCCGAAAGCGGGAATTAAATCTTTCTGAATCCCGACATCCAGAAACCTTGGAAACTTGAAATCTGGACCTTGGGTTAGAAAAATTTTGATTCTAACCTAGGTCAAGGTTGAGGTCGACCTTGACCCAGAAAGGTCAATTTTGACCCTGAGGTCAAAAATCACAATTTGCAGTTTAGGGTGCCAGAAACAGGCTAGAGAAAAGTGGGAAATGGGGTAGAACAGGGGAAAAATCTAGATCCAAATTAGAGACCCATTCAAGGTACTTCACATGACCCCAAACCACTTACTCAAAAGGATAAACTAGTCTATAATGGAAGTGATTCCATTTTCTGACTATACAAATCCCACTCGGTTAACAGATTTAATGAATCAATGGTTAAACTGATACAATAAATGATCTGTTCAAAATACAAATTTAACTTGAAAATATTTAGATCTATTGTTATCCTAATAATACCTCTATGATCAATATACACTTCAGTTCTTTTCCTTCATTTCTTTGTTCTTCTCGATGAATGCTCAGTGTCTATAAAATTCGTTGGCTCTGTTCTTTCAGCCTGTATGATCAAATCTACATGAAGAATTCTATCTTCACACAAAATATACTCATTATTCCTCTTTTTGATAATGATTTCCTTGTCTCTTTATATAGACATGATTAGCCACTCAGTCTCCTTATTTTTGTCATAGATCTCTTCTTGATCTGTAAAACTCGCCATGCTTTTCTTTATCTCGTAAAGCTCTACTTTAGTGTTATTCTCTAAATCTCTCCTTGATAGTTGTGAATAAAATGTGCTTTAAATCTCCTTCTCTTCTTTAGATTAACTGATCATTGATAATAAAATAATCAATCAGTCAATCCCTAAATTGTAGCTCTACCAACTAAGCAATTTTGTCTTTTTTTAACTCCAATTAAGTTCAGTCATCATCTTCAGTTATTCTTAGTCATTAACTCTAATTATTGTAGTGCTCGGTATATAGTTTCTTAGTATACACTATGAACTGCTTGGTATTCATTGCCACTCAGTGCATTCAAACTTTTTATATTTTACTGACAACATAAAATTTGTCTCTTCAGATCTTCAAGGTTATGATAATATGTGTATGATAAATCAAACCATATCAAGTTGACATCAATGACAATACAATACATTAACTGATTTAATGTCTTGTATTCACTTTTGCAGCTCGGTGATCATTAACTTATCATCTTCAAACATTTAATCAGTTATAGTTCGTCAATAATATGTCCCAACAACTTTCCTTCTGTTACTGTGAACTGAAATTTCTTAGGATTCAAAGAAATATCATATTCCAAATCCTTATTAAAAATCTTTTCTAAATGCCGACAATTGTCCTTTTCTTTCTTGGAATATGTTGTCAAATCATCTTGATAGATCACCATAAATAAATCAATAAATTCTTTAAATGCAACATCCATAGCTCTCTGGAATATTGCCCCTACATTTATGAGACCATAGGGCATCCTAATATACACATATGTTCCCCACAGAGAAGTGAATGTAGTTTTAAATTGCTTTGATTCCTTTACTAACACCTGGTTGTAGCTTAAAAAACCATCCATCATTGACAATAAATCACAACCAGTAACTTTTTGCAACATTTCCTCCATGTTAGTTAAAGAATAATTATCCTTTAAAGATGCAACATTCAAGTTCCTAAAATCAACACAAAGCCTTATATCACCATTATTTTTCCTTACTAGGACCAGATTAGAGACCCAAGTTGAATGTCTTATGGGTTGAATAATCCCTGCATCCCTCAACCTCATCAATTATTTTTGCATCTTTGGGGCCAATAATGGGTTGATTGGTCTATGCTTTTGTCTGACTGTCTTGGCATCTAGTTTTAGTGGGATCTCATGTTGGAAAATGTCATCCCTATAGGCTTTTAGGTCCTTATATGACAAGGAAAACATATGCTTGTGTTTCCTTAACAATTTTATTAGATTTTCCCTAACATGGGAATCTAACCTCCTTCTAATATATACTATTTGAGGTGTTGTTTCTGATCCTAAATTTACTTCCTCCATATCCTCAATTTTCTCTCTGCTCCTATTTGATAGATGATCATCATGATCACTGAATAATTATTCTAGTTCTATCATCCCCTTAGGCATCTAATTAGAACTTAACTGGACAACCTCATTGCCCAAAATAGTATCCTTTCCATCAATCACCTCAACTAAAGCATTACAATCTACATGTTGTCCTTCATAATGGTCAAGGCACTAGATAAACCTAAGAATATCCTTGTCATCCTCAAAAACTTGCCAGTTTTAAACATTGTCAGGCACAACTGGTCTACTCTTAACTTCCACAATTGATACCCCACTCAAGGTCAAATCAACATTCTTTAAAGAAACATTAGCCAGGAAATCGTCCATGATGTTTTTTGACCTTTCTATCCATTCAATGTTAAAGACATTAAAAAATTCAATTTGATCCCAAATAGCATGCTTGTACATCTTTAATTTGTCATTTTTTACAACATACTTGGATCTAACTTGTGCTACTACTAGCTTAGAATCCCCATAAACTTTTAAAAATTTGATACCATACCTCGTAGCAATATTTAATCCAAAAAAAAAGGCTTCATAGTCAATAGTATTATTTGTACACTGAAAGGCTAACAAGAAAGATTATTTTAATGTAGTACCCGATGGAGAAAGAAATAGAACACAAGCCCCTGATCCATCTTTGGAAAAAGCTCCATCAAAGTACATCTTCCACAGGCCACATGGTTGTGTCTTCAGATCTCCAATTAATGGATCATTATTTTTTTATTGCAGAAAGCTTCTCAACTCTAAAATTTTCCATGTCTACATCCACACAATAATTAAGCATATTATCTTGCACCTTTTCAATAGTCACTAGTGCTCGTGGTTCTCTATATGATTTTACTTCATTCCTATTTACTAAGATTGTTGCATAAGATAAGTCCAATTGGACATGACCTCCAACTACTGCAACCCACTGTCTAGACAATAGCACACCATAATGGGGTTGGGTATCTACAACAACTATATCCATTTTGTAAGTTTCCTCAGGAAAGACAAGCATCTTAACCTCGACTCCTTTTAGATTTCCCACCATAGAGACTTCTCTGTTATCCATGGCATAACACCTCCCATAGCAAGTATCAACATCCATACCCAATTCTTTCATTACACCATATGGCATTACATTTGCAGCAGCGCCAGAATCAATCATACAATTTTTTACAAGTCTTTTTTTTATCAATAAGGTTACATAAAAAGGGTCCACTTGAGAGGATTCTTGGGTAATCATATTACCCACATATAAGATACGTGGTTCTAGCTCATGACTAACACCCTTCATTTTTCTCTCCCTTGTATTATCAATAGGTTCATCAACTATCCCTTTAAAAAATAACATTGCAACATCCCTATGTTCCTTTATTTTTAACATTTCAATCAAGGGAACTGACACTTTCATTTTTGTAAGAACATGTTTCATATTAAATGTGGGTAATCTAGAAAAAATGTCATTTATGCTCTTATCTTTGCTTCTCTTATCGGTAACAATTTTTTTATCAACTTTTATTTCCTTCTTTTCTCCTTGGGCAAAAGAAAACTCTCCTTGTTTTGTACCTTCCTTCTTATTTTCATCTTTTCTTTGAGATCCTGTAGCAACCTTTGAGGCACTTTCTTTAATGAACACCAAAGCAAACTTACCTTGACCAAGCTCTACCCTCCTATTTCTCAAACTGTAAGCACTCCTATCTTGATTGATTTCTGCTATGGTCAAAGATCTTATCTCCTTGTCGCTAGGTAATATAAAATGAGGATGTTCTCTATCATCACCTGAAGTATAGATAGTATTTTGCAACATATTATCATTTTTATCATCTTAGTCAAAGAAAACTTGTTGATGGTATCTTTGGAAACGTTCTCTCTTAGTATCTGCATCTCCAATTGGATTCTCATCTTTAGAAGACCACGTATCATTATGCCTATTCACATTGAACATATTTACCATAGGGTCTTCTTGTTCTAGGTTTGTCTGCTCACTGCTATCCTTCATTTGTTCAACTAAATATTGGGCAACAATACATTGAAAAGAAGAGTGGGGCATATTGCAAGAAGGAAACCAAGGGGTTTTTTCTACATTATGTGGAACATTTCTTTTCAAAGGATCTAGGGATGGCTCTCTTGAGTTTCAACAATAGGTCTTCCATCCTTCCAATTTTTCTTGTATGGCATATCTCTCAAATTTGGGAATCTATCGTACCTTTGATATTGATACCTATTGTCATGAGGAGCCCGGTCATTTTTATCAACCTTGGTAGCAAGGTCTTTTACAGCACTTACTAATTTTTCCACCCTATCCTCCTCCTTGGCAGGTTTACTTGTTTGTCCTTTTGTATCCTTCCACAACCTTCCATCTTCTCTTTTTCCCATTTTCCCTAAGGCCTTCCTACTGCTTTCAATATTTATAGTCATTTTATAAGCTTCCCTCAAACTATGTGGACTCTTATCCCTTAAAAGGTATGATATATTTCCTTGCATAGCATTGAAATATGTAGTTAAACATACTTTCTCATCTAGTCTCAAAAATTGAAATAACTTGTCCATGGCATTTTGGAATCCATTATTGAAATTTACCATACTTTCATTTGGAAACTTCTTAATATTATTAAATTCATTCAACATAAAACTTGAATTAACATGTTCATGATATTGTTCCCTAAAACATTCAATAAGCTCTTCCCAAGCTGCTACACTATTTTCAGGTAAGCTCCTATACTAATCTCTAGCATATTCATCCAAAGATTGAAAAAATAATTTCATTAATACATCCTCATGATCAATCTCAAAGTCAGTCATCTTTTCATTGAATGCTTTAAGATGTCATTCACAAGTTATAGCATTATTTGCACTAAAACTAGAGACTTTATCTCTTCTTTTTTTTTTGGGATAACATTTGGGTAACCAGGAATACCATCAAAGAACAATGGATGGTACCTATCCAAATGCATATGTATTCTTTAAAAATTTATAATCTCATGAGCTCCACTTACTATAGGATTTGAGAAATACAAATTTACAGAACCCAAAGAACACCTGCATGCAAAAACCTATTACAAGAGAGAAGGTGAAAGGAGGAAAAAATAGAACTCATAAATACTCAAAAACGTGAGAGAAAAAATATATTCCAAGTTATGAAACAATAATTACAAGTTTGACCTTACAAAGGTGAATGAAAACCTAAAGGAAATAAAAGCTAGGTTGTGCATTAATAATTAATATAAATATTAATTGTAATGCACCTAAGAGACAGCTTAAGCAATAAGATTAATAAAACAACTTAATTAGTTAAACCAATGTGATTTAATTAATAAGAATAAAAGATGATTACTCTAACACCCCCCTTAAGCTAAGATTAGGGATTAAGATAACCTAGCATAGCTATTAAAGTAGGAAATGGGTCCCAGCAACAAGGCCTGATCAGGTACCCGATACAAGGAAATCTCTATAAACCGGAGACAAAGGAGAAAACCCAGTGGGAAAAACCCCTCTCCAAAAAGAGATAGAACAAACATGCTGAAAAAAAAAACATTAAGGAAGGAAGGCCTCAAGAAGACCCCCCAAGGAAAACTCCTATCGCCCCAAACATAGAAAGCAACTAAAGATAGCATAGAGATGGAAAAGGTTTAGTGAAGATATCAGCAGCCTCTGCGTCAGTGGGAATGTACTCCAAAATGAGAACACCATCCTAAATCAGTTGGTAGATGAATTGCATATGAAGATCAATGTGTTTAGTGCACTGATTCTCCACTAGGCTACGGTAAATGTGAATAGCACTCTTATTATCATACCACAGAACAGTGGGATGATCACGAGGAAAACCAAACTCAGTCATCAACTGTCGAAGCCAAAATATCTCCTGACTAGCGTGCACTGCAACTCTGTACTTAGCCTCTATAGATTAAAGTGCATGAGCATCCTGATTCTTGCATGACCATGTGATAGGACCAGATCTAAGACAAAAAATAAAGCCAAAATTAGAATTTTGATCATCAACATCACCAGCCCAATTTGAGTCATGAAGACAACAATGTGAGGAGCTCCTGATGTGTAGTGAATGCCATAAAAAATAGTGCCCTGAATGTATCTCAAAATACACTTGGAAGATTTCCAATGACTTTCATAAGGCTCATGGGAAAACCTAGAGACAAGACCAATTGCAAAGGAAATATCAGGATGAGTGTGTGTCAGGTACAATAAACTGCCAACCAACTATCAATACAATGTAGGATCCACTGAAGGCAAAGTGCAAGAGGTAGACAAGGTAACCCCTAACTAAAAAGGTGTAGGATTAGGCTTGAAAGAAAACATGACAAAGAACCAAATCATTTCAAGAGCATAATTATTTTGGTAAATGAATATCCCAGCAGAGGACTAAACAATCTAAAGACCAAGTGATGTGAGTGTTCCAAGGGGCTTGCTTGCACAATCTACTAACAAGATCTTCTTTATCTTCTTCAAGGATCCTAATCTCCTCTAGGTCCTTATTAGGCTTAGATCATTAACTAATTCCTATTCCTACTCTCTTCTAAGTGTCTCCACTTGTGCTTCACCCTTTGAAAGACTAACACCCTATAGTTAGTTCAAATCTCCACTTTCTCCAACTTGCACCTAGAAGAGTCTAAGTGACAATTTCCACACTAAAATTAATGAACCACTTGTAGGGGTGTCCATCACCATGTAAAAATTTCTTTTGATCAATTTGGAATCCATCTTGAGGAATCTCCTTTCAATTTTCAGTCGAGTTCAAGTTTGTGTCTTCAAGAGGCCTAATTAGGCTTATCTCCTTGTAGCCATACACAGTGTGTTTTTCCCAATTATTGCAAAAAAATTTCAAAGGCCTTAAAATTATAAGACCATATCTAGATACCCTTTTCCACTTTACAAAGGATTTTTTAATTCTCAAACCCCTAAGTCATCCATACATAGGGTTCCTATAAACTAGGTCTTATAGGGCTAATAGGCCTAAAAACTAGGACAATCTGCAACACAATGTAAAAATCACTCAAAAATTGTCCTCATTGATTGGCATGAACTTGAGAAACCTAGCATGTTAAGGTAACACTAAACAATAACTATCCATGTACTTAGACTGTACTGTAACTTCTTCCCCTGCTCATGAAAGCTCACTATTTCTCCCCCAAACCTCTAACTAGACAGTGCATGCTTGCCTAGGGCTTGGATCTAAAAATAGAAAATTTCACTTCTAAGAATCCTAACTCTAAAATTATGTACATTACTGACTCCCCTAGAATTTCCATCTACCCTTAGGTTTTTCCCATGGTTAGATTTCATGGGGGAGCCATGACTTGATTGACTGGTCAGGACAGGACCAGTGAACCTCCTAGTTACAAAACAATTTAACTACAACTATATACTAACTCTAATCAAGTTAATTACTGAATGAAAAGTGTCTCTAATCCCCCTAAGAACACAAAAAAATCATTATTTTCAAGCTATCAATCCATCCAATGTGACTGTCAACACAAAATGCTCGGGATTACTGAAAACTTAGAATTTGTAGAGTTCTATTCACTTCTAACTTGTTACAATCAACAAATAACTTCTTTATTTGAGTCTCTCATACACTAGATGCCTTATTCCACCATTTTAGGGACTTTTTGGTCGATTCCCTACTCCTAGTTTCAAGGAGAATCCGATCTAACCATATTTCATGCAACATTTGCAATTATTACAAATGTTGTCATGACAACAAAATAGAAACTTTTGGCATCTTTTCAATTATTCCTCCTCCCTATATTTTAGGACCTATATCCTCTCTATTTTGAGGATCCAAGATCATTAAATACCCTATGGCATCTATATGTCCTCACTTATGAGATTAGGACACATTCATGACTCTAATCCATCAACTAACAACAAAGCCTAAGAATGTGAAAACTACAAACAATGTCTATTGATGTGACCTTAGTCATAATGACTAACTCACTTAGCCTACATTGCTAAGACCTCCTAAGGTTGAAATAGAACTAACCTATCTTGACTTTTCTAATTTCAAGTACAAGCCAAAATGAACAAACATGGAGGTTAGCCTAGGTGCTCTTGCACCATCCTCCCCAAAACAAAAAGATCAATCCACCCTTGGATTGAGGATGCCTGGATCAATCCCCATCTTCTTGAATTCTGATTCTTTAACCCATATTGCATCTACATTTGTTTGATCATGTCTTTTGATCAAGTGATCCTTATACTCTTTGGTTTTGGTCTTCTTGTATACTCTTGTATCTAGTATGTTGTCAGCTCTTGTGACTATGGTAGAGGGTAATTGTAGCTCCTCCACATCTTTGATTACTTCTTGAAGAATCTGATCCAAGTCTTTCTCTGGTCCTTTGTAGTGGGCTAAGTCTGCAATGTTGAAGATAGGTGGCAGTCCACTATCTTTCGAGAGTTCAACTTTGAATGCAGTATCACCATACTTAGCCATGATAGGACAAGGGCCTATCCTTCTCATCTGCAACTTGTGAGGGACTCCCTTTTGCAATCTTGAATTATTGAGATGTACCATCACCATGTCACCCACATTAAATTCAACTGTCCTCCTACTTTCATCAACCTTTTCCTTATGTTTCAAGGTGTTCTTTGTCGAGGTTTTCTAGACTATATCATGTATCTCTTGCATGGCTTGAGAAAAATAATCTGCATATCCACTTTCTTTCACTCCATCCTTCAAGTCTCTCAACTCATAGACTCCTCTAGGGTGTATTCCATACACTTTCTCAAAGGGGCTCTTCCCAGTTGACCTATTGATGGTGTCATTGTAGGCATACTCATCCTATCCAATCAATTGATCTCATTGCTATCTGTACTCCTTTGTCAAGAACCTTAGTATATTTCCAAGGCTTCTATTCACCACTTTGGTCTGTCCATCAGTTTGTGGATGGTAGGAAAATCCAAAGGATAAATTATTGCCTAGTCTTTGCCAAAGAATCTTCCAAAAATAACTCATAAATTTGGTGTCTCTATCAGACACAATGCTCTTAGGTAACCCATGGATTCTTGCTATCTCTTTGAAGAATAGATATTCTATTTGGCTGGAATCATTAGTGGTCTTGCATGGCACAAAGTGATCCATCTTACTAAACCTATACACAACTACATAAACACTATCCATGCCTTGTCTTGTCTTGGGTAACCCAACTACAAAATCAATGCTCAAGCAATCCCATGGTCTAGTAGGAATAGGTAGGGGCTAATAAAGGCTAGCATTTAATGAAGCACCCTTAGCTCTTTGACACACTATACAACTCTGCACATACCTTTTGACATCAATATTCATCCTCAACCAATAGTAGAACCTTTGAACTAGTTCTTGTGTCTTTGTGATCCCAAAGTGACCACTCAATGCACCGTTGTGCTTCTCTTGAATCATATTCTCCCTAATAGAGCCTCTAGGGACACATAGCTTATTTCCTTTAAACAAAAGGTTACTTTTCAAAGTATATTCAGCATACTCACTATGGAAATGGTTCTTGTATTCAGCACATACCTTGTAAATGTCTGCAAAGTCCTCATCTTCAGCATATAGATCCTTGAAGTGATTTATTCCCATGCTCTTGAACTGAATCTCTTAGATGGTAAGAGCTCTTCTTGACAATGCATCAGCAACTTTATTGAGGACACCTTTCTTATGTTTGATGTTAAAGGTGTAAGCTTGTAGGTACTCAACCCACTTCATGTGCTTGTGGCTCAACTTCTCTTGAGAATTCAGAAAACTTAAGGCTTGATTATCTGAATAAACAATGAACTCTTTGGGCAGCAAGTAGTGCCTCCACTTTCTCAAGGCTTGAACCAATTAATACAACTCAAGGTCATAAGAAGAATACTTCTTCTTTTCTTCACTCAACTTCTCAGATTGAAATGCTATTGGTCTACCCTCTTGGCTTAGGATAGCCCCAATAGCTATGTTGCTTGCATCACATTCAATTGTGAAAATCTTCTCAAAGCTTGGCAAGACTAACACTAGTTGGGTAGCAATATTTTCCTTCAACAACTCAAATCTTTTAGTGGCTTGTTCATTCCATATGAACTTGGTCTTCATTCCTCCTTTAATTGTGTCCAACATAGGAGCACAAATAGCACTAAATTGCCTTATAAACTTCCTATAATACTGAGCAAGGCTATGAAAACTCCTTACCTCTGTTGTTGTCCTTGGAGTGGGCCAATTCATAATGGCTTCTACCTTACTCTTATCGATTTTCAAATTACCATGAGATAGAACAAATCCTAGGTACACTAGCTCAGTTTTGATGAAC
Source organism: Thuja plicata (assembly GCA_018584345.1). Classification (NCBI taxonomy): domain Eukaryota; kingdom Viridiplantae; phylum Streptophyta; class Pinopsida; order Cupressales; family Cupressaceae; genus Thuja; species Thuja plicata. The sequence continues at coordinate 414,976 of MU225336.1, read as the reverse complement.
TCACACTTCTCCAAGTTAATCATGAGCTTCTCTTCATGTATCTTGTTGAGTAATAATTCCACATGTTTGAGGTGTTCCTCTCTTGTCTTACTAAATATGAGTATATCATCCAAGTATACCACTACAAACTTGCCAATGTGGTCTTTAAGTACTTCATTCATCAACCTCATAAAATTTGATGGAGCATTTGATAAGCCAAATGGCATGACTAGCCATTCATACATCCCTTCAATGGTCTTGAAGGTTGTCTTCCACTCATCTCCTTTATTATCCCTTATCTGGTGATAGCCACTTTTTAAATCTATCTTGGTGAAGTACCTTGCACCTCCTAGACAATCCATCAAGTCTTGAATCCTAGGGATAGGGAACCTATATCTGATAGTGATCCTATTAATATCTCAAGATTCAGTACATAGTCTCCAAGTACCTCCTGTCTTAGGGGCTAGGACTATGGGTATAGCACAAGAACTAATACTCTTCCTTATAAGACCTTGTTCTAGTAAATCTTGAATTTTCCTAGCTATTTCCTCATTCTATTGAGGGGTCATCTTGTAGGCTACCTTATTTGGTAGGGTAGCTCTAGGGATAAGGTCAATCTTATGGCTTATGGGTCTTATAGGGGGTAAGGTTGATGGTTGTCCATCACTTACAATGCCTTCATACTTCTGCAACATTTCTTGTATCTCTTGTGGAAGCTCTGTCCTCTTCACCATTTTGTCTTCCACTTCCTTGGGCTTCAACATCAGTGCAAATCCAACTCCTTGTCCTTCTTCAATGGCCTCCAAGAACTCTTTCTCACTCACCATTGGTGCATTGGGACCAGCTGTCTTCATCTCTACATCTTCTAACAATGACTGAATTTTGAAAGTCATATTATCCTTCTTGAAATTATAGGAGTTCTTCACTCCATCATGGATAGCTTGGTGGTCAAATTTCCATGGCTTTCCTAGGATCAAGTGACATGCATCCATGGGAAGTAAATCACATAGTACCTTTTCCTTATATATCCCTATAGAGAACTCCACCCATTCTTGCTCATTCACCAAGACATGTTGTCCCTTATTGAACCATGTTACCTTGTAAGGGTGGGTATGAGGTATCCTTGTCATGCCTAACTTGCTGACTACTTCCTCTGATACAATACTATCAGTAGACCCTAATTCTATGATAACCCTACATACTTTACCCATCACCTTACATTTGATTCTAAACAAAGACCTACTTTGGCTTGGCTGCTCCTTGATTAGCTCCTTGATCAATGTTCTCCTCATCATGAGGTTCTCACATTCCTCTGAGTTTAATGGAACCTCAAGGTGTTTATCAGCTGCACTTGTGTCTTCTTGGACCATATTAGTCTTCTTATTACCTCCTTGAGAAGTACTACTCTTCTCTGGACACCTCTAGGTAGGGTGTCCCATTTGGTTACAATGGTAACATTTCATATTGGCAAAGTAATTTCCTCTTCCTTGTCCACCACTTCTACCTCTAAAATTGGAGTTCCTTCCTCTACCACCTCTAGTGGAACTTGCTTCTTTCTGCTCATTATATTTGACTTCTCCTTGTGTCCTTGATTCTGAACTCCTCCCACCATAGTCACCTCTTTGTCCTCTACTATCTCTTCCTCTATCTCTTCCTCTACCTCTTCCTTTAGAATTTTTTTCTTGCTTCCTCTTTCCTTTTTCCTCTATCTTCAAGGCCATTTGATAGCATTGGCAGATGGTTTTGAATTTTACTAGACTCATGTCTTCTTGAATAGACCATTTAAGCCCATTCAAATACCTAGCTAGCTTGATCCTTTCATCTTCAACCACTTGTGACCGTAGGCATGACTTTTGGGACTCTTCAGTGTAGTCTTGGACATCTAAGTCTTTCTATCTAAGATTATGTCTTCTTCTATATAGTTTCACTTCATAATCATCAGGCAAATAGGTTTGCTTCATCTTAGTCACCATGCCCTTCCATGTGGCTATAGGACTCTTTCCTTACTTCTCTCTTTCAGTTTGAACAAACTTCCTCCATGTGAGAGCTGAACCTCTCAATCTTGACTTGGCCACATTCACTTTTTGGGCCTCTGTGATACCATGACATTCAAAATGGTTCTCTATGTTGTCTATTCAATCCACTATTGAATATGGATCCATTTGTTCACTAAATAGTGGCACACCCTCCAAAGCGTTACCACTCAAAGCCTTCAATGCCTTTAAGAAGGGTTCTTGGTCACTAACAGGGTCAGGGGTTGGAGCTTCTTCTTCTATATCCACTCCTTTCTCCCTTACTTCTTCTTCTTCTTCTTTCTGGTCAATCTTATCTTTCATCTTCTTAGCTTTGTCTTGGACTTCTCCCAAGAGTTGCTCCATTTGAGACAACCTTTCTCTTAACAACTTGTTGTCTTCTTCTTGTTCTTCCACCTTTTTGGATAACTCAGCATTAGTCACCATGAATTTTTCTTTTGGTGATCCTCCAGGTGTATTCTCTCCCACTAATTCAATAGGCTGAAACATCCACCACAAGCTTGATCTTTAATCAAGCTCTGATACCAATATGATGTGAGTGTTCCAAGGGGCTTGCTTGCACAATCTACTAACAAGATCTTCTTTATCTTCTTCAAGGATCCTAATCTCCTCTAGGTCCTTATTAGGCTTATATCATTAAATAATTCCTATTCCTACTCTCATCTAAGATTCTCCACTTGTGCTTCAACCTTTGAAAGACTAACACCCTATAGTTAGTTCAAATCCCCACTTTCTCCAACTTGCACCTAGAAGAGTCTAAGTGACAATTTCCACATGAAACTTCATGAACCACTTATAGGGGTGTCCATCACCATATATAAATTGTATTTGATCAATTTGGAATCCATCTTGAGGAATCTCCTTTCAATTTTCAGTCGATTTCAAGTTTGTGTCTTCAAGAGGCCTAATTAGGCTTATCTCCTTGTAGCCCTACACAGTGTGTTTTTCCCAATTCTTACAAAACTTTTCCAAAGACCTCAAAATTATAATACCATATCCAAATACCCTTTTCCACTTTACAAAGGATTTTTTAATTCTCAAACCCCTAAGTCATCCATACATAGGGTTCCTATAAACTAGGTCTTGTAGGGCTAATAGGCCTAAAAACCAGGACAGTCTGCAACACAATGTAAAACTTACTCAAAACTTTTCCTCGCTGATTGGCATGAACTCAAACAACCTAGCATGTCAAGGTAACACTAAACCCTAACTATCCATGTACTTAGACCATACTGTAACTTCTTCCCCTACACATGAAAGCTCATTGTTTCTCCTCCAAACCTCTAACTAGACATTGCATGCTTGCCTAGGGCTTGGATCTAAAAATAGTAAATTTCACTTCTAAGTCTCCAAACTCTACAATTGTGTACATTACTGACTCCCCTAGAATTTCCATCTATCCTTAGGTGTTTCAAATGGTTAGATTTTATGGGCGAGCCATGACTTGACTGACTGGTCAGGACAGGACCAGTGAACCTCGTAGTTATAAAACAATTTAACTACGACTGTATTCTAACTCTAATTATAGACACCCAAAAATGGATAGGCTTGCGACTTTACATTAAAAACACTAATTTTAATCTATTAATTAATGTTTTTTAATCATTAATTAATCATCTATTTTCCTCTAAATTCATTCCCCAATTCATCTAATCAAATTCCCAAAATTAATTAAATAATTAATTTTATTTAATTAATTAGCCTTAATTGATTAATTACCATTAATTAATTAATTTAATTTAATTTCATATAGTTTAAATTCAAATATTTAAACTTACTAATTAAATTATTCCAATTAAATTAATTTAATTTCATTCAATAAAGCAATTCTAAATCAAAAAGAATTCAATTATCTCACATGTTGAAAACTTTAAT
>MU225336.1:380510-390685 GCA_018584345.1 Thuja plicata | reverse complement strand
TCTTCTCCTACTTTGTCATGTCAATTTTAGTAGACATGGTGCTAAATAAGCCAAAGGCTTGCATGAATGAGTTCCTATTTAATATTAGTAGGGCAGTGCCATCATCCCTTTTGATGGTCTTTGTCAGGACATCATAGTGATTAGCTAGGTCTAAAAATAGGTCTACATCAAGGAAAACATCAGGAACAAGCAATATAGCTAAACCACATGTCCAAGGGTTTGATACTGGGATAGGCTTATCAGAATTTTTATAGAAGTAATTGAAAAGGGAGAAACCTATTTTTCTTGGAGTCACAGCATCTCGAATATATTTTTACTCATCCAAGAGGACACTTGCATTAGCCTTCTTATTCTGTGTTGAACCAGGTAGAAGATGGAGAAACTCATCAGAGAAACTTGCCTTTCCTTTATGTTCCTCTTCACTCCCTCCACTTGTTGAAGCAAAACTCATAGCTCCACTCATCGTTGCAACAACCTGAATCTCCTTTTTCTAACTGATATTGAAACAAATCTATTTCTAAAATCAACTGACTGTTCTGAGCATAATTTCCTGAAATTTAGAACTCTTTGGCAAACTTTGGAAACACAGCAAGCTGAGCAGAATATTTCTTTTTCTGAAAACTTAGCAACTTTGGCTCTGAAAAACTGAAAGCACAGTGAATGCAAATGAATGCACCATCAACTCCTTATAGCCATCATTCAGAGTACATAGCTCATAATTTGGAAACAATAGTTCTGTTATTAATTCGCCATGCTGTGAACTTGAATAAAAACCTAGCCGTAGTTTCTGAGCTTGACAAGAAATCAAATTTTGAAAAGTGAATCCTCAGAAAAATCATATAAAATTTAAAAGAGCTGACATGTCACACTATGATTTGTTATCTGCCTTACATCTCAGCTACTCTTTTTTCACAGTGATCAAAATACAAGCCTGTGATTGGTTGCCGAGTGATTCATACTGTCACATCAAAAAAACTGCCGCCGCTTTTAGATTTTGTGATCAGGCGACTGCGTGACTAAATTAAGTCTCTTTATCATGGGCTTCTATCACTAACCATGGTTCCATCTCATGACATTGCGACAATGCACTTTCTTACCTTTGGCTGACCTCAGTCATGATCTAGCGATCATGCGACCCAACTGAAATCACAGTCGCGCACAGTTAACATTTACTCATCACTCTTTCTGAGACCTTGCAACTAACCGTTGCCCTTTACCTTTCATGGTCATCTTCCTATTTCTAAGTGTTTAATATCTATTTCAATACTATGCGACAACACCTAGTCGCCCGATCGCGGAATCAAGTCCTAAATGTTTAACTTTTTCATAACAGGTTATATGCGCCCTTTTTCCACTTCTGACGACTACGTGACATACCTTAATCGCCAAGTCGGGAGGTCTTTTCCCCTGGGGAACTTTTCTTCTCATAATTTGTGACCACTGTCAGATCCTCTTATTCCTTCATCCTACGACCATCGCTTAATCGCTATATGCTCAGGCATACCCTTAAATCATTCCCAGACACTGCGACTGAAGGGAAAGTACTTAGTCTTGTTGTCGCTGAGTGCGTTTTCTTCTTCTGAAGATGATGTGATAATCCTTTAACATCCACTCACCTTATGACACATGTCACACAGTCATTTGTCCTCTTACTGCATAATGGAAAACTGAAACATTATCTTGTTCTGGCGACATCCCAACTAAGCATTACTGTAAACCACAGACGGTCAGTCGTGAAGTCTGAGCTAAAATCTCTTAACCGCTGCTCCATTTCGAGACCACACGACTGAAGGCTTGACTTAACTTTTAACTTTTACTTCACTTGGCGATAAAGTGACATGAAGGTAATCGTGAAGTCTGAAGACATTTTCATAACTTTGAAAAATCTCCTGCGATCACCCGACTAAGCAGTGGGTCCCTTCTTTACAACGTTTTATAACATAATTATCCCGCGACTACCCGACATAAAAGAATCGCTGAGTCTCGTAAAGCCAAAAGAATATGTTGAACTTAAATGAGACCATGCGACACAAGGACAACACAAAGTCAGGAAGACAATTGGAATATTCGCTCGGGATATCGCAACAAGGAGATTCAATTGAAACACATGCCTTAAGTGAATGGAAAAAGTAATGTTGAAATAGAACAACATGACTTAGGTTTTATTTTCATCATTTTAACACTTGGAAAGACAAGGGTTTTCAGGGTTTTTACAAATTGAGCAAAGTTTAGACTTGAAAACCTGAAACTTGACATGGGTAAGGGCATAATGAACAAGAGATAATAGAATTGAGCACAACAGAATTCAGAGAGCAGGACAAGGAACCAGGAAAACTGCCAAAATAGGAAATACAACCAACACAATCGATGATAACCAAGGAAGTGAGACATCTGATGAGTGTTCTATTGAGACTGACTCCCATGAGTATGAGTGGAGATCCCTTCATGACTATGAACTGTTGATCCCAGATTGTTCCCCTTGATCAGACACTATCATAAAACTAGAAGACTTATTTGACCAACTGACCATTACCAAACAACCCTACATATACAAGCATTTCATTTATCAGACCTCAAGTGGTGCATCCACATCATAGTCCAGTTTTGTAGGAACCATATCTATAGTCTATTTCAGTTAACCAGAGCCAAACAACCATAAAAGTATCTGTCTTGTACACCCTGAGCTCATAGAGTGGGATCAACAAGGACCACCTGATTTAGATGTCTTCAAGAATGATGAGGATATAGCTCATTTCATGGGACTTAGGGAAGGCATTCCATCAGGAGACCACAAGGCAGGCTTCTCCATTAACCTTGATAGAGCAAAATATTTTGGGGAGGAATCTCCTCTTTCCAGTCCACAAAAGCAAAAAGAACAAAAGAATGATAAAAAAACTAAAACAAGACGTATCTTATAGTGAAAACCTCACTGAGGTGCTAGAAGATGGAAAGAAGGAAATCCTCCCCTTGACAAAGGAGAAGTTAGCATTACTAGCAGAAGAAATAGAGGAAGTCAATTTGGGAGACGACAAAAATCCAAAGAACATATACTTGGAAAAATCACTCACCCCAGAGGAGAGAGAACAATTCATCAGTTTTTTTCAAGGAAAGGATAATCAATTTCACATGGTCCTACTCGGATATGCTAGGGTTAGATCCAGAGCTAGTACTACACCATCTCCCATTGCTACCCAATCCTAAACCTATCAAACATAAGCTGAGAAAGATGCATCCCCATGTTGCATTGCTAGTCAATGCAGAATTGAAAAATCTCCTGGATGCTAAATTCATAAGACCTATACCATATGCAGATTGGATATCTAACTTGGTACTAGTTACAAAGCACAGTGGTAATATACGGATTTGCATAGACTTCAGGGATCTCAACATAGCTTGTCCCAAAGATGACTTTCCTTTACCCAACATTGATATCATAGCAGATCTAACTACTAGACATCAAATGCTATCACTCATGGATGACTTTTCAAGGTATAATCAAATAAGGATCACACCAAAGGACCAACACAAAATAGCTTTCACATGTACTTGGGGGACATATTATTGGAATGTCATGCTGTTTGGTCTAAAGAATGTCAAAGTGACATATCAAAGGGCTATGACAACTATATTTCATGATCTCATCCACAAAACAATGGATTATTATGTGGATGACATACTATCCAAGTCAATACTTTGCAAGGATCATCTACAAGTATTGGGACCAATCTTTGATAGAATGCAGGAATTCAAGGTCCATCTAAACCCAAGGTAATGTGCATTTGGTGTCACAGTAGGAAAGCTACTGGGATTCATAGTGTCACATAGAGGAATTGAAGTAGACCCAGCAAAATTCAAAGCAATATTGGACTTGCCTCCACCATCAAACCTGAGACAACTAAGAGGGTTACAAGGAAGGCTCCAATCAATCAGGCACTTCATAGCTCAGCTAGCAAACAAGTGCCACCCATTCCAACATCTATTGCACAAAGACATCAAATTCATATAGATAGAGCAATGCAAACAGGTATTTCAAATATTCAAGGACTACCTTCTCAGGTCTCCTATATTGGTACCACCAGTCCAAGTTAGACCTTTGCTTCTATATATCTCAGCGACGGAGTCAATGTTAGGTGTACTCTTAGCACAACATGATGATGTAGGTAAAGAGAGGGAAATCTACTATCTAAGAAGAACATTGGTTGGATATGAGCTAAACTATACGCCAATTCAGAAATCATGCCTTGTAGTTATTTTTGCTTCCCAGAAGCTAAGACATTATATGTTGAGTCACCAAAAAAAGTTGATCGCACATATTGATCCTTTAAAGTACCTCCTAAGAAAAGCAGCACTCATCGGATGACTGGCCAAGTGGGTAATGATCTTGAGTGAGTTTGACATTGAGTACATAGACAGAAAGGCCATCAAAGGATAAGTGATCATAGATCAACTAGCAGAGGCACCCATTCAGGACCATCAGCCTATTATTTTTAACTTTCTTGATGAATCTATCATGACACTACAATTAGAGATCGAGGTATGGAAACTATATTTTGATGGGTCATGCACAAACCATGGTGTGGGGGAAAGGATAGTGCTTATCACTCTAGATCATGATACAATTCCAAAGTCTTTCAGAATCAACTTCCCGTGCACCAAAAACATAGCAGAATATGAGGCACTGGTCATTGGTATAAAGATAGCAATTCAATGGATAATCAAGAACCTAAAGGTCTTTGGAGACTTGCAGTTGATCATTAGTCAAGTCAACAATGATTATATGACCAAATATCAAAATCTCATACCATACAAAGTACAGATGGAAACACTACGCACCAAGTTCCATTACATCTTCTTCCAGCAAGTCCCACAAGCATAGAACAAAGTTGTAGATGTGATGACTACCATAGCATCACTAATTGATATTCCAGGCAATGAAACAAGATTCCAATTTCTAGTTGAGAAACTTTTGGTGTCATCACACCATGCATCCATCACATAATCAAGATGCATCCTTGTTGGTCCTGAATCCCCATGGTACCAAGATGTCTATAACTATCTCCAAAATAGTGTCTTACCCCTTGACTTGTCTAGGAACCAGAGAAAATCCCTCATCTTCCAAGCCTCTAGGTATACCATCCTCTCAACTACTTTATACAGATGAAGTCTAGATGGAATGCTACTACGATGTCTCACTTCCATGGAATCCCAGAAAGCTTTGTAGAAGGTACATGAAGGAATTTGTGGAACCCACGGAGGTGGCAACATCTTAGCTATGAAGATCATCCGCATGGGATACTATTGGCCCACAATAGAGACAGATGCACACAAACATGTACAAAGGTGTAGACAATGTTAGATTCATGGAGACCTCATCCATGCACCAACCCAGGAACTAAATCCTATCACATCACCATTGCCATTTTCCATGTGGGGATTTGACCTAGTGGGCAAAATTACACCTTCTTCAGAAAATGGACACAAATACATCATAGCAGCAACAGAGTATTTCACCAAGTGGGTGGAAGCAATTCCCCTCACTTACATCACTAAAAACCAAATAGCAATGTTCATACTTAACCACATTATCTATCGATATGGGATCCCTCAAAGAATCCTGACAGATCATGGTACACCTTTCCAGAACAAATATGTTGAAGAGCTATGCGAATAGTTCCATATCAAACAAGGGGTCTCTTCCTTTTATTATCCTCAAGGGAACGGCCAAGACGAAGCTATAAATAAGACAATCTTGAAAATATTGAAGAAAATAGTGAACGAATCAGGGTGAGACTGGCATTTACAACTTAGTCTCGCATTATGGGTATACAGAACTAGTGTGAGAACACCTACAGGAGCCACTCCTTTCTCCCTAGTCTATGGATCAAAGGTGGTATTACCCCTCGAAGTGGAAATCCCATCCCTAAGGATATAATTGAAGAACCTGATCATAGATGAAGACTACAGAGTAGCAAGGCTCAGTGAACTAGAGTTACTAGATGAAAGAAGATAGCATGCCTTCGACCACTTACAAGGCTATCATAATTACCTTAGAAGGAACTATCACAAGAAGGTGAAGCCATGAACATTTGAGGTAGGAGACCTTGTCCTCATGGAAAATTAGAAGAATCAAGTAGAGCGAGTCAAACCCAGAAATTTCAAGCCTAACTGGCTAGGACCATTTGTCATTGTTAGCTCTACTTATAGTAGGGAATTCATCCTAGCGACACCAGAAGGAGATCAGCTCCCAAGATACATCAACAACATGCACCTTAAGAGGTTCTACCCTTGAGGTCTCTATGGTTAAGGCACCTACCTACATATCCAGAAAATACCAAAAAAATTAGAAAATACAAAAGTTACCTTGGTGAAAACCTCGCAATCAGGCGCCTTGGTGACAAAAAAAAGAATCAAAAAATCAAAAAAAGTAAAGAGAAAAAAAATCTCTCTCTCAGTGAAAACCTGGCAAACAGGCGCTATTGAGTGGGTACCTTGGTGAAAACCTAGCAAACAGGTGCCAAGTATTCAAATCTAGCTTCACCATCAATGAAATCCAAAAGCTTGAGCACACTTCAAATGCAAGATTGACTACCCAAGCTATATCTGAAAGCACAATCCCCTCTGAGCACCAAGAACTTACCCATGGTTAATACTGGTCCACCAGACTAGGGGGTGATTCAAAATGTCCTAAAAAAAATCCAAAAAAATCAGAAAACTTATCAAAAATCCTAAAGAGATCAAAATGTTCTGACAAAATCAATCTTCATCAAAAACATTCAAAAATTTGCTAAATCCCAAGAAATAAAACCAACTCGGTTATCAAGAGAGTAAAGGGAAATCACACCTAGTCAATCAATGTCACAATCATGAGCTTTGTGAATCAGCATTGGGCTCATCTGACACAACTTTATCAACCTATCAAATCAATCAACAAGCAACTAGAAACCAAGCCAATCTATCAATTGTCACAATCATGACCTTTACGAATCAGCATTGGGCCCATCTGAGATAGCTTGATCAGCTACCAAAATGATCAAATCAATCTATCAATTGTCACAATCATGAGCTTTGTGAACCAGCATTTGGCCCATCTGACACATCTTGATCAGCTACCAACATGATCAAAGCAATCAATTAATCAATCAATCACATCAATCATCTTACACAATGATGGGTATGCTCAAACCAGATAGGTCAGTCTTATATGAGTAATCTATTACTAAAACCAGACACACTCAATCAATCAAGCAAATCAAGCCTATCCAAAGAGTCGAACCAATAAAAAGAATCCGACTGCATCAAGGAACCATCCAAAATGTTGACTAGGTCAGTCAAGTTGGTCATATGTCAGTCTATATTTCACAATTATGTTCTTATGCTACTCCAGGATCTACCATGTGAGGAGACTAGCTATGATAGATCATGACTTATTTTCTTTGATTGTTGTTTGTTGAATGTTCACTTCGATTTTAGGGCCATCATGATTTAGGATAAATGCGGTAGGTGCTATCACTTATCTAGCACCTACGTAGTTCCACAATTTGAGCTTAACCCTGGGAAAGAATTGGACATTCCTTCTCTTTTATTTTTCTTGTTTTCTTTATAGAATCAAGAGCTCACAGCACTATTCAGATGGAATCTAAGTTGCTTTGGAGTTCTATCTTGGTTTCTATAATATTTCCCTTTATGTTGCAAACAAGAGCTCACGATGCTATCCAGATGGACTCTAGGGGCTTAGGAGTTCTATCTTGTTTTCTTGGCTTTCCCTTTCGGAAATCAAGAGCTCACAGTGTTATCCAGATGGACTCTGGGTGCATAGGAGTTCTATATTAGTTTATTTTTTTTAGATTAATTCAGAGTACAAGTGGTATTCAGATGGTCAATATCTAGGTGCTTTTGGCTCTATTTCTTTTCAATCAGGGAACATAGTTGAACCTAGATGGTCAATATTTGTGTGCACTAGGTTCTCTTTCTATTCAATCTCTCTACTCCTTCTTCTATCAAGAGGTCATGGCGGTATCCAGGTGATATGTGATCTGGATCATTCAACGCTCTTTGGAATTTCAAAAAATACAAAAACAAGATGCAACGATGACAAATATTGTAAATAGGGGCAGTGACTTGAGACACTCATCCTTTCTATCAATTCATATCTATCAGAAGGAGAAAAAGACCAATCCTTTCTATCATTCCATGTCTAATAGATCAAACCCAGAGAATATCTATCCAAACTAACTTCTATCTAATTAAAACATGCATTACTCAGATATTTTGGGCATAATAGATTGCATTCATTTGCCTTAAAATGCATCAGAAAATGACCAAAACATAGTAGTTGCATACATAATAATTCATAAAATCACATGCATCCATAAGCATCTCATATAAACATGCATTTCATTTCCACCATCCTACATGAACATGTCAGTATCATAGGAAAAGTAAAATCATCCATCTACGAGTCTGCATAAAAGATCATATTGCATATACATCTCATCATCTAAACTACCAAATCATGTAGAATCATACATATAGCAAGTAAACCAATGCACATCATATCAAAAACACTAGCTGCATCTCATATAAATCAAACTATCTGAGTACAATGAACGATCGCAAGTCTGAACAAAGGAAGGTAATCAACATGTATATCAATAAATATAAATGTGTCAGGATACAAATATGGATACTACTGAGAGTATATAAAATGGCATCACTACAAAAATGGTACATGATACATAAATAAACATGTGCTACCCCCGCCCTCGCCAGGAGGTGGAAAAGGGGGTGGCATGTCGAAATCTATCCTCTGGGATGAACCAGGAGCTCTAATGCCACTGCTCTGTGATCGTTGGGCCCTGCTCGATCTCTGGGAAGCTATGTAACTAGGCACTCTCTACTCTGTCAGAACTGCACCCTCATAATGGCACCACCAATAATCAATCTCTCTTTGCACATCTTGCTTAGATTTATAATATCTATCCAGAATATCTTGGTGTGAAACATCATGTACAGTATTAATAAAAGAATGACCCTCAGCTTGAGCCTGTCGCTCTCTAGACTCCGCCACTGTAACCCAGGCCTCCAAAGCAGTGGCACATGCATCAGATGAAGCAAGCCTAGCCTGAAGGTCCTGTACCTATTGGGTGAGGTAATCCAACTCCGAGGGATCATCCTCCATACCTCCTGTAGCCACATCCATCTCCCCCTCCTATGCTCTATCTCCCAATCCCTCACCTCCTCTCCCCTGACAACCCAGGAATCATCATCACTCTTTGAGCTCTTGCCTGTACTACTTCCAGTGTTGCCACTATCAATAGAGGAACTAGTATTTGCACTCTGCTCATCTAGAGCCTCCACGTCTATGTCAACAATCTCAATATCAACATCCTCAATAACAACTATGTCCTCCTCTCTAAGAGCCAACACAGCACTTGTCCGCTGGTGAACTCTCCACACCAACTGGGGTGACTCCTCCTCCATGGCCTCCTCATCCTCCAAAATGGTACTCAACCCAACTCAAGGAGCACTAGTCTGACCCCCACTCTAGCCACCTCTAGTCCTGACTCCACCACCAGCACCCCCGGGACTAGGATCATCTCCCCTCCCCCATCCTCCNCCCCCATCCCTACCTCCATCATGACCCCTACCTCCAGCTTGACCACCACCTCTCCCTCCATCTTGACCTCCCCTACGATGCCATACACATCAGGCCCTCCTCATAATGGTCTTGGCAATAGGATGTGAGACATCTGTAAGAGAAACTGGCTGAACCTACACCCAATGTGCATCATACTAAGGTGTAGAGACTATAAAAGACAAATTCAAATATCATTACCCACATAGATAAGGACATAAGTATCAAAACAAGATATGAGAAAGTATTAGAGAGTAGAAAGGAAGTACATAAGCAATCAAAAAGCAAACAAACCTGCATCTATAGTAGCTGAGCGCTAGGTCCATGCAACAGGAAGTAAGCTTAAAAACACCCTAGATAGTAGAATCCCTCAATCTATGAGCAAAGTAAGCATAAGAGTCAGACATGTCCTATCGCTCACCGAACTAATGCAACACCCTGTCAGTGTTGTGAAAGTCAATCATATGGATGTGATCAGTAACACGTCTAATCAGGTACCTCCGCTGACGATAGAAGGGAAGATGGATGTCATCTCCATCCT
>MU225336.1:359960-380460 GCA_018584345.1 Thuja plicata | reverse complement strand
TAGGGCCTCCAAATAAAGTAAGGAATCATGTCCAACTACTACCGCTAGTACATCAAATGACCCATGTGGGTCTGAACAATGGCTTCATCGTACATAAAAACATATGGCCTATCAGCAGGTAGAGCACATGTACCAACAGGATGACATAGAGAAATATGCTCCCATGCCCATACCTAGAGGAGGGTCACACCGTAACCGAGCAACTTGCCATCAAGGTAATCCGCGTAAAACATATGAAAATGCATGTGGGCCAACATGCATGGATCCCAAGAAAATACGGTATGATCCCTGACCATACTCTGCAACACAGTACCAAAGCCAACAAAAAAACCATGCTGTCGACGATCAGGGCATAAGATGCCACATATCAAACTGCCTAGTAAAGTGGACAGTCTGTCAAGGCCCAAACCAAATCTGGACCATGGAATATCATAATCACCAGCCAACCCAAGCTGATCCCGGGGAAATCCAGAAAGCTCAGTCAATGAAACAATACCAGTATGGGTGGAATACTCCACAAGCTTTCCCTAGATCAAGAGCTGGAGGATGTGATACACATCCTCAAAAGTGACAGTACACTCACTAGTCGGTAACCAGAAAGTGCATGTCTCAAAATGACAGTGCTCTACAAGAGCAGAGATCAGACCCCTATTGGTCATGATCTCGGGCATATATCAAATCCAGTATAAACCTAGATCTCTAAGAACTGACCTCTCATCCTCTGTGAGCTAAAATTTGTATACAAGACCCACCGGCCTAGACTCTCGATAGTGCAGAATCCACCCAGTGAACTATGCACAAAAATAAATCAAAAAATTATCAGTTTCAGTCATCCAGGAAGATATCAGAAGATAAAATATACAAATATCAGACAAAGGAATCAAACAAACAGTGCTAAAAATTTGATTGCGGTAATAAAACCCTACAACTATGGTACTTTTAGGCTATTGTGAAACAAAACAAGTAAGTGTGAAACACAAATTGCAAATGCGGTATTCAAGGTTATCAATTGTGGTACAATTATCAATTGCAGTTTCAAACCGGCAACTGCGGCATCCAAACCGCAATTGCGGAAAAACCACAAATGATTGTAGCACAACATGTAAATTTACAAAAAAGTACAAATTTTGAAAGCAAGAAATAAAGACATTAATGACACGCAAAGTGATAAAACTCACCAAACGTCCTGCACCAGCTGGTCTTTGATAGGTCTAGACTCGGTCGAAAATGTGTGTCATACCAGGAAGGCCCGCCATTGCAAAAAAATAGGAGAAAACAAGAAAGAAAACTAAAGGCTTACTCACCAAGAAATCAAGAGCTCCAAGATCACAATGTGACAAATGAACAGCTCTCTTGGCTATTTATAGGGGTTTCAAAAAACCCTAATTTTACTAGGAGCTCCAAAATTTATTCCCGGTCCCCGAAAACTTTGACGGTCAATAATAGGGGTATTTTAAAGTATTTTTCAAATTCGTCAGCTACCCAGTTTCAGAAATTGCAGTTTCAACAAATCAACGCTCATGTCGCGACTTTTCACTCAAATTTGTTGAGGGGGCATAAATACACCTACTACTGCCGGGGCAAGCTGGGGCAAAATCAAAGAATTCTTTGACACACTGTGACAAGTCACATCGCATCAAAGAGAGGCAAATGTGGACACCCAAAAATGGACAGGCTTGCGACTTTACATTAAAAACA
This sequence comes from Thuja plicata, assembly GCA_018584345.1. Lineage (NCBI taxonomy): Eukaryota > Viridiplantae > Streptophyta > Pinopsida > Cupressales > Cupressaceae > Thuja > Thuja plicata. The sequence goes on along the minus strand of MU225336.1, from coordinate 378,762 downwards.
CTAATTTTCATCTATTAATTAATGTTTTTTTAATCATTAATTAATCATCTATTTTCCTCTAAATTCATTCCCCAAATCATCTAATCAAATTCCCCAAATTAATTAACCTTAATTGATTAATTACCATGAGTTAATTAATTAAATTCAATTTCCTATAGTTTAAATTCAAATATTTAAACTTACTAATTAAATTCTTCCAATTAAATTAATTTAATTTCATTCAATAAAGCAATTCTAAATCAAAAAGAATTCAATTATCTCACATGTTGAAAAATTTAATTAAATAAATGAATTAAATATTCATTTATCTTCAAAGAGATAACTCCAATCAGATCACATGGGTTACTCCACCCATCTCTCAAGTCCACATGGGTAACTTCACCCACCTCTTTAGTTCAAAAAGGTAACTCACCATTAGCTCTTCAGTCAACCAAACTTTATCTCCTCTTTACCAAATGAAGAGGTGGAGTGTACTGATGACCTCTCCAGTTCCTTTTGATCTCAACCATTCGTCTCCCTATCACTGGGATTGATCTCAACCGTTCATATCATCACCAATTCCTATATAATAAACCCTTCATAACCATTTGAAGGATCCAGGATTTCAAGCTCTCGTGTGCCATTTCTATGTCAGTTTGGTTCTAGCATTCAAGCCATCTTGCTATCACACACTCGTTTCAATTAGCGAATTCTTGACACTTCTCAAGTCATAGACGCTGCCCACACCAATACTGAGTATCAAGAAAAGCGTTTCAGAAGGGGTAGAGAGAGACAATAGAAGCTTCAAGTGCTTCATGGTTTGCATTTATTTGTTTTCATTTCTTGTGCTTGTACATTTTATTGGTTACATTTCAAGTTATTCATTTTAGCAGTTCTTGTGTACTTGACTTATATCATTTGTGAAACCTTTGCTACTAACCCTTGCCTTTGGAAAGCCTGGGAACCACAAATTATGAAGAAGAGGCGTACACTAATAAACTAACTTACTAAATTAAAAGTGTCTCTAATCCTCCTAAGAACACAAAAAAATCATTAGTTTCAAGCTATCAATCCATCCAATGTGACTGTCAACACAAAATGCTCAGGATTACTGAAAACTCAGAATTTGCAGAGTTCTATTCACTTCTAACTTGTTACAATCAACAACTAACTTCTTGATTTGAGTCTCTCATACACTAGATGCCTTCTTCCACCATTTTAGGGCCTTGTTGGTCAATTCGCCACTCCTGGTTTCAAGGAGAATCCGATGTAACCATACTGCATGCAACATTTGTAATTATTGCAAATGTTGTCATGACAACAAAATAGCAACTTTGAGCATCTTTTCAATTATGCCTCCTCCCTACATTTTAGGACCTCTATCCTCTCTATTTTGAGGATCCAAGATCATTAAAGACCCTATGGCATCTCTATGTCCTCATTTATGAGATTAGGACACATTCATGACTCCAATCCATCAACTAACAACAAAGCCTGAGAATGTGAAAACTAAAAACAATGGCTATTGATGTGACCTTAGTCCTAATGACTAACTCACTTAGCCTACATTGCTAAGACCTCCTAAGGTTTAAATACAACTAACCTATCTTGACTTGGCTAGTGTCAAGTACAAGCCAAAATGAACAAACATGGAGGTTAGCCTAAGTTCTCCTGCACCACCAAGAAAGTAGTGTAATAGGCAAAGATCATTCATCTCAAACTGCTCCATCAATGCACGTTGAACATCATGAATCATAGAAGATGAGCTACTTGTGATGAGAATATCATCAACATATAGCACAAGAATGAAAACCTCATCCTCAAGACATTGAATATAGACTATAGGATTAGAATGAAAACATGTTAATCCTATGGAAAGTAGAAAAGAGTCCACCTTCTCATACCAAGCCCGAGGGTCATGTTTGAGACTATACAAAGAACGTTGAAGTCTTAAAACCAAGGAGGAATCCTGCACAAATCCCTGAGGCTGCTCCATGTAAATATCCTTAATAAGATCACCGTGCAAGAATGCACTCTTCACATCCATCTAAAAAATGGGCCATCCCTGAGAATCTGTGAGGGATAAGACAAGGAAAATAGAATTCATCTTGGTGACAGGGGCAAATTTCTCAATGTAATCAATACCCTCAACCTAAAAAAAACCCTTCACAACAAGACGTTCCTTGTACTTATCAATAGAACCATCAGCAGCAAACTTAGTATGATACAACCACTTGCATCACACTAACTTTCTTCCCTTAGGAAGAGAACAAAGATCCCATGTATAATTCTTCATCAAAGAAGAATACTCCTCCTTCATAGCACTATCCCAATCAAAATGTCCTATCACATCTAAAAAAGTTTGAGGATCACCACAAATATCACAACTCAGAAGGCTAGAACCCACAATATGAGACCAGGTGTGATGGGAAGATGAAGGGTCACCTACCAGAGATCCTGTAGCCTCAATAGTAACACAGGCCCATCTAGGAATCTGTGGAGGATCATGTGGTGGAGGAAAATGGTGACCACCAAGATCGTCATCCTCATCATCATAAAAAGAATCTGGAAGAGATAAGGGAGTAGTGGTAAGTGAAGTAGATGCTAGAGTTAGGGTATCTACTATAGGAAGGCTCTCATCAAACTAGACATCCCATCGAAATAGGACCCCTCTGGAATTAGGATCAAACAACCTATACGCCTTGACATCCTTGCAGTAGAAAAAAAAATGAGGTGTCAGATCTTCCGCTCCATTGCTCTCCTCTGAGAATCAGGTATAAATGCCCATGCTTCACTACAAAAAACTTAGAATGAAGATACATCAGGCTTGACATGAGACCAAGCCTCCTCAGGAGTCATATGTCAAACTGCCTTATGGGGCATCTGATTCTAAATATAGTTGGCACAATTGACTACCTCTTCCCAAAAAGATGAATCCATAGACCTGGACTGAATCATACAATTTTTCGTCTCCCAAAGTATTTTTTTCTTTCTCTCTGGCACACCATTCTACTGAGGGGTGTAGGGAACTAAAAATTGATGTTGTAGACCATGTTCAGAGAAAAAATCTCAAAAATCTTGATTCACATACTCCCCCCATTATTTGTATGTATCCATTGAATAGAAACACCAGATTGCTTCTCCACAAATGCCTTAAATATTTGAAATGAATCAAAGACATCATAATTGTACTTAAGAAAGTACACCCATGTGCACCTGAAGAAGTCATTAATGAAAGTAAGCACATATCTGGTACCATAAAAAGGAGTAGGAAATGACATGAGGTCACTATGAATCAACTCCAATGGTGCCAAAGCACGAGTAGCTTGTCCCTGAGGAAAAGGATCCCTATGTTGTTTGCCAAGAACACAACCCTAACAAAAACCATCAGTGCAAGAAATCTGATGAATCCCAAGAACAAGTGCCTATGTGCTCATCTACTAAAGATATCTATAGTTGGTATGGCCCAAACGTTCATGCCAAAGCTTTCTCACTGAATCTTCATGTGCTATAAGAGAGGAACCTGTACCATCAAAAGGCTCAAATTGGTCAAATCTATATAAGCAGGATGCAGGGTCAACACTGCTAGTAGCCACAATCGAATCAAGAGCATGGACATCCTGAATAACCACATCATGTGGTGAGAACTCAACTATCTTACTAGAGCTAGAGTGGAAAATCTGATAGATGGAGAATATGTTCGTCGAGATATCAGCGACCACAAGAACATCCTGAAGAGAATCCCCAGCTAATGCAACAGAACCACAATCCAAAATTGAAAGATGTGATGAGTTCCCAACAACAATCTATGAAGTAGCACAAGGAGCAAGTGAGATGACCAACTGTTGAGTGTGATTCATGTGGTGAGAGGCACCTGAATCCAAAAACCAAGTTGGCCCAGAAGTTTATGCTCGTGCAGTAAAATCATGACCTTTCCCTGCAGGGGAGGATGTGGACTGAGGAGAAGAAATGTGATGCTCCTACATGGATTCCTCTAAAGCCTCCAAACATTTCCAACACCTAGAAATGGGATTTCCATCCTTGCCACAAAAACTACAGGTTTCACATGTTTTCTTCTTAGTCTTGGAGGAAGACTCAGTAGACTTCAAAGAAGATTTACCCTTTTAAGGGTGAGCTGGAGGTTTTGAATATGTTTTCTGTGTAGGTTTGTAAGTAGACTCACTACCTATTGAATCTTTCTTCAGTTTGGCTTTCTGTTTTGGTTTCCCCTATCAAGACTGAGCTACCAATGTTTTTCTCATAGAGCCAGAAGCATCCATCTGCTGGATCTTTTCTTATTCTCATGTCAACCAATCACAAAAATCCTCAAAAGAAGGCATAGTGTGCCTAGCACCCAAAGCATCCATAGTGGAGTAGAAAGTAGAAGAGAAGATCTGAAACTATCCTCGCAGCTTTGAGAGTATCAGAAAGATACACTCATCATTAGAATTGTTCTTCCCACATCCCTGTAAAACTGAATGCATAGACTTGAACTTCATCAAGAAGTCCTCAATGGTGGGAAAACTGTCTGGAGTCAAAGAGGTCAACTCTGCATCAAGTTGTAGTGCCTGAAACTCATTCACTATGCCAAACAAATCTGCAAACTTTCCCCAAATGGACCGAGGAGTGTTTAAGCTCTCCAAGTGAAACATGAGACTGTGTGAAATGTTCAGTGCTATTAATCCCATGGCTTCATCCATTTTGTTCATGTGCTGAAGAAAATCAAATGGAGACTATAGACAAGACCATAAGTCATGTGACATAAATAGCCTAGTCATGTGTGCTTTCCAGGTGTGGTAGTTATGTGGTGTCAGTTAGGCCACTAAAGGTTCCAACATTGAGAGAAAGAAGATAGAAGAAGAAGGGTATTTATGAAGTAAATTACAGAAAGAAAAATGCACCCCCCCCCCACAATGTAGTATATTAACCCTCGTACACCAAAAAATAACTTATAGAGCACAAAACACAAGAAGAAAACATGGACACCAGATGCAAAGAGGGATGAAATTGAAGCTTCTACTTAGATTCTAAAATCAGGTACTCAAACGCATGAATTTGCATACAAAACCTACATGGTGGTCTATATCTCAAAAAGAGCTTTTTGGCGATATCTTGCTTTCTGAAAAAAGATATTGTATGCTCAAGTTATGGCCAAAAGACTGACAGGAGGTCAGAATGAGTAGCTCATTGGAAAAATAAAGGTACTGGAAAAAAATTGACATCCAAATGACCCTCGCTAGGCACTACATAAAATTTGGCGGTCCTCTAACCATCACCAGCCTATTGCTGACATTAGTATAACATCATCATCGGAAAAAAAATCTGGTCGTAGGAAAAAAAATTCTACCAAAAAAATTTCAAAGTGGGTGAAAAGGGGTGGACATCACCTATCAGAAAGTGACATCAGTAGTTGTTTTCTGGTAGGCGGTGCTCAGTGGTGGAGGTGGCGCTCTAGTTGAGCTGTGGTGGAGCCCAGGTGGCTGTCGAGCGGCGCGGGGGCTGCGATGACACTGGTGTGGCATTTTGGCTAGGGGTTGGGTGCAGGTGGCTCATGGGGGTTGGGTGGTGGTGCACGTGATGCTTGTGCCAAAACCCTTGTGGTTTTTTTTATTTTTTATTTTTTTTTTAATTTATTTTTCTTAAAAATTGTGTCGGCCTTGGGAGAGAAAAAAATGTGTCAGAGGTCACTGTAGACAAAATGGACAAACTTTATAAGAAAATATAGTTTCTCAGGGCTTCTGAGTGTAATGGTGAGGTCTGTTTGTGCCCAAAATGCATCAAAAAATCTTCAATTTCAGATTGAAGACAAAACCCTAAAAAAGTTGAGGTTTTCTCCTTTGAATCACTGCTTCAGAAAACACCAGAAAAGGTAGCAGCTGTACGACTCTAATACCATGTAGGATTTGAGAAATACAAATCCACAGAACCTGAAGAAAAGCTACATGCAAATAGCTGTTACAAGAGAGAAGGTGAAAGGAGGAAAAAGCAGAAATCAGAAATACTCAAAAATGTGAGAGAAAAATTATATTCCAAGTTATGAAACAATAATTACAAGTTTGACCTTAAAAATGTGAATGAAACCCTAAAGGAAATAAAATATTGGTTGCGCATTAATAATTAATATAAATATTAATTATAATGCACCTAAGAGACAACTTAAGCAATAAGATTAATAAAATAACTTAATTAATTAAGCCAATGTAATTTAATTAATAAGCATAAAAGATGATTACTCTAACAATTACTCCTACTGCAACTCCCTAATTTTTCGTGTTGTTTGATACAGTAGTAGCATGGTGACCACCCAAAATTTGTACACCTTGAACTGGACCAAGAGTCTAATTTCTTTGACTAGGACCAACTACTTGTGTAGCACTGGTTTTTGCATTATTACTTGTAGTGATCCTTAATAAGGCTAGATTATTTTTAATCTCAATAGGTGATGCTTCCAACTCATCCTTTTCTAGCTAATTGCTTGGCAAGTTCTTCATTGACCCTCGTGGCTTCTTCTAACTCAAGATCTTCCTGCAACATCTCACAAAGAAACCTCCTTTGGTTTTGGTTCTTCAATATGGATACTAGATACCTTCTGCTTTCCCTTATTCTTAGGGTCTCGAGTAACAAGGATTTCTCTTCAACCCTCTCAGGTTCTTCAACTTTATTCATTACCATTTATCTCAATAATTTCCTTTTTAAATGATCAACCTTGATTTTTTTTTTTCTTATCTGATCTTCCTTTTCTTTGTTTCTCTGTTGTTTAATGATAAATTTCTCTTGGATTTTTCTCTCCAATTCAGCAACTTCTTCATCAAGACTTTCTGAATCTAGGAGGGTAGTGTCAGATCCCTCCTCTCTCTCATTAGGAGAATAATAATCTCCATATGCACCCAATCCCAAGTCTAGAGCCTCTTCATATAATGATACACTTTCTTCATGACTATGCTAGATTGGATCCTCTCCCCTAATGTTCTCCTCGTGTCTCTTAATTTCAGGAAGTCCTTTATCATTCTTTCCTTTTCTTGACTAACCTCCTCTATAGGTAGTTGGAAGTCTGTCTTCCATCTTTTCCTATGGATTTTTCTTGTCCTAGATCTGGTATATTTGTTATTCATATTGAGAAAGTGTGTATAGGATTATATATATTACTCAGTACTACTGTAGAGATCTCTCAGATTCGCCACCCAAAACTAGTTGGGAAAATACAACACTAACCAAAAGGAATACTATAAATAGTTTCACCAGACAAGGAGAACAATCATGAGTCCAAGTAAGAATAATTGTATGCTTTTGAAGGTCAACTCACTGGCTTTAGTTGTTCATGCATTACTTATACAAAACCATGAGATCTACAAGGCCAGCTGCATAATTTGAAATAGGTCACACCAAAACACTCTCACGGTGGGAAGGAATGAAATGAGGACCACCTTGACCAATACAACACGCCATGCTAGACAACACCTTCTCCAAGGTACACATTACAAAACCAAAGTTGGGACCAAAACACATCCACCGAGGATCAAACATAAAATCTACCACAATGTAGATTTGAGGGCCCAAAAGCTATTGGTGAACATTCCAAGCACACCAATTGATACACCAATCTATCGATATACAACAACTGATACAACACTATTCCAAAAACATAGTAACCAATACAATAAAAGTTGAGATATGAGTATGTTGACATCAATGACAACCATTAATGAAAACACCACTAGAAAACATCAACTTCTCATTCTAACAATCTCCCCCTTTGTCACTGATATCAACATTCATCAATGACAAAGCACATAAACAACTAGGAAACTTATCCCCTTTGACAACAATTACAAAGGACAAGAAAAACTCCCCCTTGCTGAAATACTTTGCTCCCCCTGAGAGGAAGCCTCCAAGCACCAATCCATAAAAATATATCTATGGAATGTACTAGATCAATGCACACACCAGTGCATCTAGTGAACACTAGGAAAAGGTAGAACCCCCAATTTCCCTCTGAGATACTCAAAAGTACATTTGCACAAAGGTTTGGTGAATATGTCTGCAATCTGCTCCTTTATGGGTACATACTCCAGCTTTACTGCACCTTCTTCCACCTTTTCTTTGATGAAATGATATCTGATGTCAATATGTTTTGTTTTTCAATTCATTACTAGATTATTTGACATACTTATCGTACTGGTATTCTCACACATGATAGGAATTAGTCCATCAAAACTGATTCCTATATCCTGCAATATTTGTTTCATCCATAACACCTAAGTGCAACATGAAGATGGCTCAATATACTATGATTCAGTAGTGCATAATGTTACAGAATCATACTTCTTGCTTGACCAAGCAACTAACCAAGAGCCCAGAAATAATTCTCCACCACTGGTACTTCTTCTGTTGTCCAAACAACCAGCCCAATTTATATCTGTATATGTTTTTTAGGAAAATATTTGATTCTCTAGGGTACCATAACCCCATATATTTTGTCCCTTTTAGGTATCTAAAAATCCCTTTTACTTCCATGTAATATGTGACTCTTTTGGTTATTGTTAAAATCTGGCTGCCAAACATACTACATACATAATATCTGGTTTGGTAGTAGTCATATATAACAAACCTACAATCATCGACCTATACAGACTTGCATCTTCCTTTAGTGATTCATCTTCCTTAGTCATCATGTTGCTGATAACAATAGGAGTGAAAATAGGCTTTGAATTTTCTAAAACAAAATTCTTCAGTAACTTCTTTACATACTTGGATTGAGAGATAAAAATTCCTTTGTTGTTCTGACTCACTTGCAATTCAAGAAAGAATTTTAATTCTCATGTCATTGACATTTCAAATTCATTCTGCATTTCTTCTACAAACTTCTTGGACAAGTCATCTTTGCCGCCAAATATGATGTCATTAACATACACAACAACAATTAAAATATTTTCTAAATTCACCTTGAAGTACATATTTTTTTTGGTCCATCCTTTCTTGAATCCTTGACTAATCAAATATTTATCCAGATTCCCATAACATGCTCTAGGTTCCTTCTTTATCCCATACAATGCCTTCTTGAATCTTATCTAAAAACTTGCGATTGTTCAATATATACTTCTTCCTTCAGTTCTCCATTTAGAAATGCCAAGAAAATCCTAATAGCTTTCATATGTGAAACATGAGCATAAGTCTCCTCAAATTCAATTCCTTCAATCTATGAGTAACCTTTGCAAACCAATCTTGCCTTATTTCTTACAAATTTTCCATTCTCATCTAGCTTGTTCCGGTACACCCATTTTGTACCTATCACATTATTTTTTTGGTCTGGGTACAAGTTCCTAGGTCTATTTCTTTTCTATTTGATTTAGCTATTCCTTCCTAGCATTAATCCAACTCTGACCATTACAAGCCTCTACTACAGACTTAGGTTCAACTTTAAAAGTAAACACAACAAACATGATCTTGTTTTGCTTTACTTTTAGTAACAACTACTTTGTTCTTATCTCCAATAAAATAATTTTATGAATGATGCTTTTGTACATACCTTGGTTTCTTAGTAGTGGATGTTGGTTTCAGTGTTAGTTGAATGTCATCTTCCTCTTTCTTGTCTTCTTTTCTTTGATCTTCTGCATCAGTATCATACTCAATTTGCCTTTCAGGAACCTTCTTAAAATCTTCATCAACCTTCACATTTGTTCTTTCCACAATCTTTTTCAGTCTTTTATTGTAGCACTAATATGCCTTACTTCTAGTAGAATAGCCCAAGAATATTCCTTCATCATCCCTATTGTCAAACTTTCCAAGATTATCTTCATCTTTCCATATGTAACACTTGCTTCCAAAAATCTTGAAATACTTTACTCTTGGTAGTCTTCCATGCCATAATTAATATGAAGGCTTGCCATACTTTTTCTGGTATAGAACTCTAATTAGTGTATATATAGCAGTATGTACTAATTCTTTCTAGTAGATCTCTGGTACATTTTATTCTCTCAAAATACTTATAGTTGCTTCGTGAATCATCTGATTCATCCTTTTCACAACACCATTCTATTGTGGTGTTCTTGCTACTGAATACTATCTCTTCTCACCAGGTTTCTCACAGTAACTTTCAAATGCATCATATGTAAATTCTCTGCCTTTATCAAATCTCAAAAACTTAATGTTTCTACCACATTCAATCTCAACTCTAGCCTTGAATACCTTGAATTTCTCAAATGCTTCATATTTATCTCTAAGAAATGAAACCAATGTCATTCTTTAATAATCATCAATGAATAATATAAACTACCTTTCACCTTGAAAACTTCTTGTTCTATTCAGACCATAGAGATCAGTGTGCATAATCTCCAGCACACTTGTGAATGAATGATATTTTTCCTTGAATGATTCTCTTCTTTTCTTTCCTTCTTTGTAAATGATGTTTCCTAGTTTGTGTAGTCTGGGTGAATCTATCACTGCATGAGATGAGCTTATTCTCATCAGATTATTAAAGTTAATGTGATACATCCTCCAATGCTAGAGCCAACTATCATCGATTTGAGATAACAAACAACATCCTTCAGATGCTCCTTCTAGCTGGTACATATTATTTCCTATTCTCTTTCCTATATAAATTATATCCTCACATCTCTTCTTGCTTTCACATCCTTCATCCTTGAAAACAACATCATAACCATTCTCACACATCTTTCCAACACACAATAGATTATGATATAAACCTTACACATAATAGACATTGTCAGTGTTATTCTTACCATCAAATGTAATAGATCATTTACCAACAATATATGTTGCCTTATAATCACCAAATCTAACATCACCACCATCATATTTGCTAAGTGATAAAAAATTAATTTTATCTCTAGTCATATGATGAGAGAAACCACTATCAATTAGCCAATCATTTTTGTTCCTTCTAGCATACAAATCAGTCTTTGTTAGAATAAATGAGAGGGGGGTGAATTAGTGGCCTTAAAAATTAATCCAATAAATCACCCCAAACATTTTACACCATAAATATAAACCTCTAGTTATCTTCAGTCCTACAATATGTATGCCTTTAAATAACCTTATGAAATTACTACTCCTCGGAGTTCACTATTAATCCTTATTCTTAAGCTTTACCAAATAGTAGTCTAGCCTTTACCGAAATACAGTAAATAAGTTAGTCTTTACCGATCAATCTTGTTTTAGTAATGTGTGAAGAAAAACGTTAAAGAAATAAATTATATACACATTTGACACATGGATTTTTAGCGTGGAACCCCTGTTAAGGTAAAAATAACTTGGGACCGGTAACCCAAAATTTTCACTCTTCTAAAGTGAGCTCGGTGAAGATCCAACCCTATTAAAGGTTACAAACACACTGTTAAGTGCGACCTTGTTAGAGGATTTAAATATAATAGCTTTTCACTTGATATCTAGAATTTCACTATGCTATCTTCATGAGAAACATTTTGATACTCCTTGGTATGCATCTCAATATATAAAGGATAATTAAATCTCACTTTATTAAGAGGTTTTTTGGATTATGGTTAAACTGAAATAGTATATGATCTTTTCATATATACAACTTAAAATTGCAGATGTTCATATCTATTGTAAGCTCATAATACCTTTCTGATCAATGTTTCCTTTTTGTTCCTTTGCTCCACTTCTTTTTGCATGGTGATGTTGTTACTTCTCTATTGCTCAGTGTTTATAGAAATCTTTAGCTCTCTCTTATAGTTTGTATGATCAGGTCTATATGAAGACTTATTTCTTCATTAGAATTATCTTCAACATCTGTTTCAATTCTCTTCCCCCAATTCATAATGTATTAGCTTGTCTCTTTTATAGACATGATTTTCACCATTTCTAAGTCCTTGACTTTCTTGTTCTTGGCATGATCTGCAATTCTCACCATTCTTGCTTTAAATATTACTTTATTTTTATCCCGTATATTTCTCCTTGACAACTAGAATAAAACTATCTTTAAAATTCTAGCTTATCTCTAGCTTTTAACTTGTTGATGAAAACAATGTGATCAGCCAGTTAACTCCTTGTTTAGCTCCTACCAGCTAATTCTTTTGTCATTTCTAAACTTTAGTTCTTATCAGTGTTTAACTTCATTTTTTCTCGGTCTTGACTTTAGTTGTCCTCGGGCATCTATGTCCATCAGGGTTGTTTTTCCATCGGGAAACTCTATGAATTTTAGTTCTTCTTGGGTATCTCTTTGGTTCTACTTGGTAATGCTTTCTTGAGTAACTTGCTCGGGTATCATTGTGACTCTTCTCTCAGGGTTCTCTATCCATCGGTGTGCACTGTCGGTCGTTCTTTGTTGTCACTTGGTGAATACTAAAATTTTATGCATTACTGATAACATAAAATTTATCTCTTTGTTTCTTTGAAGTCTTTGACAATATGTATATAACCAATTAGATTATATTAAGTTGACATCAATGAAAATACAATACATTAACTAATTTAATGTCTTGCATTAACTTTTTGTAGTTTGGTGATCATCAAATTAACATCTTAAAACATTCAACCAATTATAGTTCATCAATCTCTCCCTTTGGCATTGATGGCAACATACTACATTACTACTAATACAATATGAAATATATCAGTTTTAGTTCATCGATCTACCAAACTTATTGTTCTATAACCAATACAAATGTCTGGCTTTTGGTAAGAACTTCTAGCTTAGATTTGTTTCTTGCATAGTACTTTCTTCAATCTTTATTCCCTTTACTGGATAGATGTAGAAACTTCTAATTATGTCTCTCCCTTTGTTGTAGAATCTCTTCTTTGGTGTTTTCTCTCCCTTTGACTATTCCTCTCCTTGATGATTCTATCATATCTCTTTTTCCTTTTACAGCAATAGATATACTCTCTCCCTTTTAGTCATCTCTCCCTTAGGATACTTCTCTCCCTATGGATGATCATGATGGATATTTCATATGGATATATATTCTCTCCCTTTTACAGCAATGCCAAACTATATCCTTCCTTCATTTTATAATATACTCCTTGAATTTCCCTTTCCATCAACAATATAATGACTCTGGTGTTCGCTGCAGATAAGTATCTTTTTGTGTACTGATGTATCTTTGCAGTCCATCTCTTTGCTTGCATCAACATAAATGATCTTCTAATTATGTGTAGGTTGATGCATCCTCCTAGTCAACTTAGTGACTAATAGACAAGGGTTGGATCCCTAGTCTCTTTCTCAGGTACTCAAATGTATCTTTAGGCAATGGCTTTGTGAATATGTCTACTAATTGTTCCTTGGATTGAACATATTCTAGTATCAACTCTTTCTCTTGCACTTTTTCCCTTAAGTAATGATACTTTATAGCAATATGCTTTGTCTTAGCATGCATGACAGGGTTCTTTGATATGTTTATTGCACTTGTATTATCACAATAGATAATCACTGGTTCAATAATTTTCATATTCATACCTTTAGTAATTGTTTGATCCATGCAATGTTAGATAAATTTGTAGCAGCAACCACATATTCTTCTTTTGCAGTAGATTGTGAGATGCATCATTGCTTCTTACTTAACCATGTCACAATTCTATCACCCATAAAGAATGCTCCTCATTTTGTGCTCTTTCTATCATCTAAGTTTCCAGGCCAATCAACATATGTATAGACTTGAAGCTCAAATTTTCCTTCTCTTTTATACCATAAGCCATATTCCTTGATGTTCTTTAGATATCTCAAAATTATTTTGGCAGAATTCATGTGTGATTCCTTGGGATTAGCAGAGAATCTTGCAACTATTCCAACTGCATGTACTATTACTAGTCTAGTATGAACAACATACATGAGTTTTCCAATCATAGATCTATATAGGGTCTGATTTACCTCAGTTGACTTGTCTTCCTTTTCCATTTTTCATCTGGTTTCCATAGGTGTTCCAACAGGTTTGGAATCTTCCATCTTGAATATCTTCAACACTACCTTGATGTATTTGGATTGTGTGATATAGATGCCTGCATCCTGTTGAAGAATCTGTATACTAAGAAAGAATTTTATCTCCCCAAACATTGACATCTCAAAATATTTTCTCATTTCATTAGCAAAAGATTTACATAACATATCATTACCTCCAAATATGATATCATCAACAAATATTTCAGCAATCAAAATGTTATCATCAGTATCTTCTTTTAAATACAGACTATAGTTTTCACTTGTTCTTACAAATCCAATACTTATGAGATAGGAGTGAAGTCTTTCATACCATGCTCTAGGTGCTTGTTTCAGTCCATACAAGCCTTTGTGTAATTTACAAACCATGTTTTTCTTGTTAGGATCATACCCTTCTGGTTTTTCAATGTATACCTCTTCTTCTATTATTCCATTTAGGAATGTAGATTTGACATCCATTTGGTATACCTTGAATCCTTTTCAAATGTAGAATAAGAAAGTAGAATTATAACTCCTTCTAGCCTAGCAACGGGTGCAAAGGTTTCTCCATAGTCAATACCTTCTTCTTGCGCATAACCCTTGCATACTAATCTTTCTTTGTTCCTTGTGACTTCTCCATTCTGATTCAACTTGTTTTTGAATATCCATTTGGTACCAATGAAATTCTTGTCATCTAGTCTAGGAACTAATGGCCATGTTATGTTCTTCTCAATTTGTTCTATCTCTTCATTCATAGCACTGACCCATTCTTCATTTTCAAGTGCAGTATTAACAGATTTAGGCTCAAAATCACAAATTAAACATCTAGTGTTTAGTGACTTACTTCTTGTTCTCATTCCAGCCTTCTTGTCTCCTATGATCTATTTTTGTGGATGGTGTCTTCTGACATAATTGGCAAGTACCGGTTCATCTCTTCGTTCATCATTTTGATCATCATCTTGACCTGTTATAATAGTCCTAAGGGATAACTAAGAGGGGGAGTGAATCAGTTATCAGCTAGTTTAATTATTTTCTTCAATTAATTACAAAATAACATTAAGCATTAACACATTCAGATAACACAAGATAGAACACAACAATTTTGGTTACGGGGAAACCAAATAGGTAAAAACCTCGGTGGGAATTAGCACCCACAAAGAATTGTACTTTAGAATAATAATCCCTATTAGAAGATCTTACAACCCTGTTAGGAGTTGATCTTTACAATGAAATAAGTATAGTGACCTGGTTAAGGGTCGGACCCTATTAGGATTCTTTTACAAATAACACTATTAGGGGTGAGGACTCACTGTAAAAAAATCTCACTGCTAAAATGATGAAGGTTGCAACCTTTAGTAAAAAAAATATGCACTATATCTGATAAATTAACTATTTGAATAGACCTGCTATCTTGATCAATTCTAATGTGTTGTATGCTTTCACTACTTCTTCACATAGATCTTTTCTTGATGAATGAAATGAGTTTACAGTCCCAAAAAATCAGACATTCTATTCTGTGCTTTTTCTATCTCTTCTCTTATCATTCACACTTGGTGATCTTCAAATGAACTACAATAAGTATCTTCTCCAAAAGATGTGATCTTAGTCAGCTTTAGGAGTCCCTTCAATACTTCTTTAGTAAGACAAATCAAGCACGCAACCTGATTAGAACCACGCAACTCAGACTGAATAGACACTATGCTTCACATAGTCGGCTCTACCAAATTAACTCCAACATCACGCTTCTATTGAAACACATTTAGCACCTTTGGATAATCATCATTTACTCATAAATAAACCCGAATACAAACACACATATCTGAAGATAGGTGCAACTGAAGAAACAATTTAATTACATTGGCTCTTCACAGATAATCTTCAGAAACTGTAACTGCCAAAATAGATTAACCATAACTCCACTGAAACTACATATTTGAATCTGCATGAATGCACATAGAAACCAGAACATGTCTACACCATGGAAATAAAAATGCAAGGCTCTAAAACATATGTACAGATAATTGCATATAGGACATCATTGTATATTATATGTTATCATCAATGACAAACATACAATCAACAATTTGCACAGAAGCAAATCTCCAACAATCTCCCCCTTTGACATTGATGGAAACATATGATTAAAAACACCATCAATCCAAAAGTGATTCCTTTCTTTTTACAATGTTCTCAATATCCTCATCAAGGGTTCCTCTTTACTGTTGCAGCTCCTTTGACTGTGTTTTTATTTACATGACTATATACTCCCCCAGAGTATATGATCCCCCTTACTATATACTCCCCCTTTGACATCAATGGATAAGGGTGCCAAACACAAATAAGCATACGTACTAATCCAGAAGTAGAGTAGTCAACCATTCATCAGTCACCAAAGACTGGTGTTCTTTGCTGAAAATTCTAATCAAACTCAGGAAAGGGAATTACTCCCAGCTTCTCCCTGAGATGCTCAAATTATCTTTTGATAAAGGCTTTGTAAAAATATCTGCTAACTATTCTTTAGTGCTCACATAATCCAACCTTACTTCTTTGTCTGCAACTTTTTCTCTTATAAAGTGATATTTGATCTCAATGTGTTTTTTCTTTGCGTGCATCACAGGGTTCTTTGACATATTGATAGTGCTAGTGTTATCACAGTGAATAACAATAGGATAATCAATCTTAATACCAAAGTCATTAATCATTTGTTTGATCCAAACCATTGTTGAATAATTTAGTGGTGCTACAACATACTCAGCTTCTATTGTCGACTGAGAGATACAATTCTGCTTCTTGCTTGTCCAAGTAACCAACCTTTCTCCAAGAAATACTGCCCCTCCTGAGGTACTCTTCCTATAATCAACACAACCTGCCCAATCTACATCTATATACATATGAAGTTGTATATTCTCTGAGTGAGGATACCATAAACCATAGTCTATTGTCCCCTTTAAGTATTTGAATATTCTTTTTATTGCCATTAGGTAATTTTGTTTAGGTTCAGCTGCAAATCTTCCAACAATGCCAACTGCATTGGAAATATTTGGTCTAGATTGAGTAAGATATATGAGTTTTCCAATCATAGAATTGTATAGTGTCTTGTCAACTATTGTGGAATCATCATCTTTAGAAAGCTTGCTTCCTGTTAGCATGGCGGTGCTTACTGGTTTGCAGTCTTCCATTTTAAAAAATTTCAATATCTCCTTCACATACTTAGACTGATTTATGAATATGCCTTTGTCTGTTTGTTTTACATTCAATCCCAAATAATATTTGATAGGTCCAATCATGCTCATTTCAAACTCACTTTTCATCTCTTTGGAAAATTCTGCACTAAGCTTGTCATTACCTCCAAAGATAATGTCATCAACAAAAATAGCAACACGTAGTAATCCTTCATCTATCTCTCTTATGAATAAGTTACAATCTGCTGCTCCTTTTCTGAATCATATCTTTGTTAAGTAACCATCAAGTCTCTCATACCATGCTCTTGGGGCCTGTTTAAGTCCATAAAGTGCTTTCTTTATTCTGCATACCATGTCTGGTTTGTCTGATAGATTAAATCCTTCAGGCTGTTCTATGTAAACTTCTTCCTTCAATTCATCATTGAGAAAAGCTGACTTGACATCCATTTGATATACTTTAAAGTTCTTGAATGTTGCATAGGCCAGAAACAAATTGATATCTTCTAGTCTACTCATAGGGGAAAATGTATCAATGTAGTCTATTCCTTCTCTCTGTGCATATCCTTTACATACCAGTCTTTCTTTGTTTCTTACCACTATACTTTCTTCAATCATCTTATTCTTGAATATCCACTTTGTTCCAATCACATTCTTGTCATAAGGTATAGGGACCAGTTCCCATGTATTATTCTTGATTATCTGATCCAATTCTTCTTGCATAGCACTTTTCCAATCTGAATCATTGCATGCATCTTCAATACTTCAGGGTTCAATCTGAGAAAGTAAGCATACCTCTTCATCAACGGTTGAACCTTTTGCTCTGGATCTTGTCAAGACTTTAGCGCTCTGATCTCCAATGATTTCTTCCTTTGAGTGGTATTTGGATGTGTATTTTGAGTTTTTAGGAGTGACACTCTCATATGTAATCTATGATTCTTCTCGACTTGGTTCAGGATTGTTGCATGAAACATCAATATAGTCAAACATTTCTTCAATAATTGTGTCCTTACTGATAGGTTTGGGTTTATCTTCAATCATGGGAGCACATTCATAGTGTACACCTCCTTCTTTTGATTGTGATCTATGGTTCCCAAGCTTTGCAAAGGCAAGGGTTAGTAGCAAAGGTTTCACAAATGATATAAACCAAGTACACAATAACTACTAAAATGAATAATAAAAATGTAATCAATAAAATATACAAGCAAGAGAAAGGAAAACAAATAAATGCAAACCCCACGATGCTTGAAGCTTCTATTTTTTCTCTCTACTCCTTATGAAATGTTGTTCTTGATGCTCAGTATTGGCGGGGTAGCATCTATGAATTGAGAAGCGTCGAGAATTGGATAATTGAAATGTGTGTGTGTGATCACAAGATTGCTTGAATGCCAGAACCAAACTGATAGAGTAATGGCACATGAGAGCTTGAGATCTTGGATCCTTCAAAAGGTTATGAAGGGTTCATTATATAGGAATTAGTGATGATATGAATGGTTGAGATCAATCCCAGAGATAGGGAGATGAATGGTTGAGATTAAAAGGAACTGGAGAAGCCATCAGAAAACTCCACCTCTTCAATTGGTAAAGAGGAGATAGAGTTTGGTTGACTGAAGAGCTAATTGTGAGTTGCCTTTTTGAACTGAAGAGGTGGGTGAAGTTACCCATGAGGACTGGAGAGATGGGTGGAGTAACCCATGTGATCTGATTGGAGTTATCTCTTTGAAGATAAATGAATATTTAATTCATTTATTTAATT
>MU225336.1:332520-359811 GCA_018584345.1 Thuja plicata | reverse complement strand
AATTAATCAATTAAGGTTAATTAATTAAATAAAATTAATTATTTAATTAATTTTGGGAATTTGATTAGATGATTTGGGGAATGAATTTAGAGGAAAATAGATGATTAATTAATGATTAAAAACCATTCATTAATAGATGAAAATTAGTTTTTTTAATGTAAAGTCACAAGCCTGTCCATTTTCGGGTGTCTACATTTGCCCCTCTTTGATGCGATGTGACTTGTCGCAGTGTGTCAAAGATTCTTTGATTTTGCCCCAGCTTGCCTCGGTAGTAGTAGGTGTTAGAGCTCCTGGTTCCTCTCATAGGACAAATTCTGACATGCCACCCCCTCGTCCACCTCCTAGCGAGGGTGGGGGTAGCTCTTGTTGACTTATGTACCATGTACCATTTTTGTAGTGATTCTATTGTTTATACTCTGAGTAGTACCATTTTTGTATCCCAACACACTAATATTTATTGATATATATGTTGATTACCTTCTTTGATCAGACTTGTGACCATTCATTGTACTCAGATATTCGATTTATATGAGATGTAGCTAGTGTCTTTGATATGATGTGCAATGGTTTACTTTTCTATATGTATGATTCTACATGATTTAGTGATTTTAGATGATGAGCTGCATATACAATATGATTCTATTATGCAGACTCGTATATGGATGATTTACTTCTCCTATGATACTGAAATGTCATGTAGGATGGTGTAAATGAGATGCATGTTTATATGAGATGCTTATGGATGCATGTGATTTTATGACTATCATGTATGCAACTTCTATGTTTTTTTATTATTTTTTGATGTACTTAATGGAAAGAATGTAATCTACTATGCAAAAAATGTCTGAGTAATGCATGTGTTAGTTAGAAAGAAGTTAGTTTGGATAGATGTGCTCTGAGATTGATCTAATAGAATGGAATGATAGAAAAAAAATTCTTCTTTTTTACTTTTTTGGATAGATATGATCTGATGGAAAGGATGAATGTCTCAAGTCGCTGCCCCTATTTCCAATAATTATCATCATTGCATCTTTTTTGTATTTTCTGATATTCTGAAAGAGCGTCGAATGATCCAGATCACATACCACCTGGATACCGCCATGACCTCTTGATAGTGGAAGGAGTAGAGAGATTGAATAGAAAGAGACCCATAGTGCACCCAGATATTGACCATTTGGGTTCCACTATGTTCTCTGTTTGAAAAGAAAGAGAGCCAAAAGCACCTAGATATTGACCATCTGGATACCGCTTTGTCCTCTGAATAAATCTAAAACAAAGAAATCAAGATAGAACTCCTACGCCCCTAGAGTCCATCTGGATATCATCGTGAGCTCTTGCTTGCAACATAAAGGGAAAGACCATAGAAACCAAGATAGAACTCCAAAGAAAACTCAGAGTCCATCTGAATAGTGCTACGAGCTCTTGATTCTATAAAACCAAACAAGAAAAAATAAAGGAGAAGGAATGTCCAATTATTTCCCATGTTTAAGCTCAGATCATGGAACTATGCGGCTGCCAGATAAGTGACAGTGCCTACCGCATTTATCCTGAATCATCATGGCCCTAAAATCGAAGTGAACATTCAACAAATAGCAATCAAAGAAAATTAGTCATGATCTATCATAGCTACTCTCCTCACATTGCACATCTTGGAGTAGCATGAGAACATAACCGTGAAATATAGACTGACATCTGACCAACTTGACTAACCTAGTCAACTTTTTTGGATGGTTCCTTGATGCAGTTAGATCTCTTGATTGGTTTGACTCTTTGGATAGGCTTGATTGGCTTGATTGCTTTGATCATGTTGGCAGCTGATTAATCCATGTCAGATGGGCCCAATGCTATTTTGCAAAGCTCATGATTGTGATAGTGTTGATTGATTTGATTGCTTTGATCATGTTGGCATTTGATCAAGCTGTGTCAGATGGGCCCAATGCTGGTTTGCAAAGCTCATGATTGTGACAATTCATAGATTGATTTGATCATTCTGGCAGCTAATCAAGCTATGTCAGATGGGCCCAATGTTTGTTCGCAAAGCTCATGATTGTGACAATTGGTAGATTGGCATGATTTCCAATTGCTTGTTGATTGCTTTGATAGATTTATAAAGCTGTGTCAGATGAGCCCAATGCTGATTCACAAAGCTCATGAATGTGACATTTGATTGACTGGACGTGATCACCCTTTTCTCCCTTGATAACCGATTGGTTTTATTGCTTTAGATTTTGCAATTTTTCAAATGTTTTTGATGAATATTGATTTCCTCTTGATTTTTGATCTTTTTTGGATTTTTGATGAGATTTCTGATTTTTAGGATTTTTTAGGACATTTAGAATTGCCCCCTAGTCTAGTGGACTAGTGTTAACCATGGGTAAGTGCTTGGTGCTCAGAGGGGATTGTGCTTTTGGATATAGCTTTGGATAGTCGGTCTTTCATTTGAAATCTGCTCAAGCTTTTGGAGTTCATTGATGGTGAAGCTAGATTTGAACACTTGGCGCCTATTTTCCAGGTTTTATCCAAGGTACCTACTCAATAGCACCTGATTGCTAGGTTTTCACTAAGAGAGCGATTTTTTTTCTCTTTACTTTTTTTGCTTTTTTTTATTTTTTATTTTTGTTGTCACCAAGGCGCCTGTTTGCCAGGTTTTCACCAAGGTAACTTTTGTATTTTCTAATTTTTTTGGTATTTTTTGGATATGTAGATAGGTACCTTCACCATAGAGACCTCAAGGGTAGAACCTCTTGAGGTGCATGTTTTTGATGTATCTAGGGAGCTGATATCCTTCTGGTGTCGCTAGGATAAATGCCCCACTCTGAGTAGAGCTGATAATGACAAATGGTCCTAGCCAGTTAGGCTCAAACTTTTCTAGTATGACTCACTCTGCTTGATTCTTCTGATTTTCCATTAGGAAAGGTTTCCTACCTCAAATGTTTGTGGCTTCACCTTCATGTGATATTTCCTTCTAAGGCAATTTTGATAGCCTTGTAAGTGGTCAAAGGTATGTTCTCTTCTTTCATCTAGTAACTCTAGTTCACTGAGCCTTGCTACTCTGTAGTCTTCATCTGTGATTAGGTTTTTCAATGATATCCTTAGTGATGGGATTTCCACTTTAAGGGGTAATACCACCTCTTATCCATAAACTAGGGAAAAAGGAGTGGCTTCTGTAGGTGTTCTCACACTAGTTCTATATTCCCATAATGCAGGACTAAGTTGTAAGTGCCAGTCTCGCCCTGATTCGTTCACTATTTTCTTCAAGATTTTCAAAATTTTCTTATTTGTAGCTTCGGCTTGGTCGTTCCCTTGAGGATAATAAAAGGAAGAGAACCCTTGTTTGATATGGAACTGTTCGCATAGATCTTCAACATCCTTTTTCTGGAAAGGTGTACCATGATCTATCAGGATTGTTTGAGGGATCTCGTATCAATAGATAATGTGGTTAAGTATGAACATTTCTATTTGATTTCTAGTGATGTAAGTGAGGGGAATTGTTTCTACCCACTTGGTGAAGTACTATGTTGCTACTATGATGTATTTGTGTCCATTTGCTGAAGGTGTTATTTTGCCCACTAGGTCAAATCCCCACATTGAAAATGGCAATGGTGATGTAATAGGATTTAGTTCTTGGGCTGGTGCATGGATGAGGTCTCCATGAATCTGACACTATCTACACCTTTGAACATGTTTCTGTGCATCTATCTCTATTGTGGGCCAATATTATCTCATTCGGATGACCTCCTTAGCTAAGTTGTTGCCACCTCCCTGGGTTCCACAAATTCCTTCATGTACCTCGTACAAAGCTTTCTGAGATTCCATGGAAGTGAGACATCATAGTAACATTCCATCTAGACTTCATCTATATAAAGTAGTTGAGAGGATGGTATACCTAGAGGCTTGGCGGATGAGGGACTTTCTCTGGTTCCTAGACAAGTTGGGAGGTAAGATATTGTTATGGAGATAATTATAGACATCTTGGTACCATGGGGATTCAGGACCAACAAGAAAACATGTTGATTATGTGATAGATTCCTGATGTGATGGTACCAAGAGTTTCTCTACTAGACACTAGAATCTTGTTTTGTTGCCTGGCATATCAATCAGTGATGTTATGGTAGCCATCACATCTATAGCTTTGTTTTGTTCTTGTGGGACTTTCTCGAAGAAGATGTAATGGAACTTGTTGCGTATTCTTTCCATTTGTGCTCAGTATGGTATGAGCTTCTCATCTCTGGTCGTATAATCATTTTTGACTTGACTAATGATCAATTGTGAGTCTCCAAAGACCTTTAGGTTCTTGATTCTCCATTGAATTGCTATCTTTAGACCGATGACCAGTGCCTCATATTTTGCTATGTTGTTGGTGCATGGGAAATTGAGTCTGAAGGACTTTGGAATTGTATCATGATCTGGGGTGATAAGCACTATCCCTGCCCCTACACCATGGTTCATACTCGATCCATCAAAATAAAGTTGCCATACCTTGATTGCTAGTTGTAGTGTCATAATAGATTCGTTAGGAAATTTAGAAATAATAGGCTGATGGTCCTAAATAGGTGCCTCTACTAGTTGATCTATGATCACTTGCCCTTTGATAGCCTTTCTGTCTACGTACTCAATGTTGAACTCACTTAAGATCATTACCCACTTCGCAAGTCATCCAGTGAGCGTTGCTTTGCTTAGGAGGTACTTTAAAGGATCGATATGTGCAATCAAATTTTTTTTGTGACTCAACATATAATGCCTCAGCTTCTGGGAAGTGAGGACAACTGCAAGGCATGAATTTTCAATTGGTGTTTAGTTTAGCTCATATCCAAACAATGTCATGCTTAGATAGTAGATAGCCCTCTCTTTACCTATATCATCATGTTGTGCCAAGAGTACACCTAATGTTGACTCCGTCACTGAGATATATAGAAGCAATGGTCTACCTTGGACTGGTGGTACCAATATAGGAGACTTGATAAGGTAGTCTTTGAATATTTGAAATGCCAGTTTGCACTGCTCTATCCATATGAATTTGATGTCTTTGTGCAATAGATATTGAAATGGGTGGCACTTGTCTGCTAGCTGAGCTATGAAGCGCCTGATTTATTGGAGCCTTCCTTGTAACCCTCTTAGTTTTCTCAAGTTCGATGGTGGAGGCATGTCCAATATTGTTTTGACCTTTGTTGGGTCCACTTCGATTCCTCTATGTGATACTATGAACCCCAGTAACTTTCCTGCTATGACACCGAATGCACACTTCTTTGGGTTTAGACGAACCTTGAATTCCTGCATTCTGTCAAAGATTGGTCCCAAAACTTGTAGATGATCCTTTTGAAGTATTGACTTGGCTAGTATATCGTCCACATAGTCTTCCATTGTTTTTTGGATGAGATCATAGAATATAGTTGTCATAGCCCTTTGATATGTTGCTTCGGCATTCTTTAAACCAAACAGCATGACATTCCAACAATATGTCCCCCACGGACATGTGAAAGCTATTTTGTGTTGGTCCTCTGGTGTGATCCTTATTTGATTATACCCTAAAAATCCATCCATGAGTGATATCATTTGATTTCTAGCCGTTAGATCTACTATCATATCAATGTTGGGTAAAGGAAAGTCATCTTTGGGACAAGCTATGTTGAGATCCCTGAAGTCTATGCATATTTGTATCTGACCACTATGCTTTTTTACTGGTACCAAGTTAGATATCTAGTTCGCATATGGTATAGGTCTTATGAACTTGGCATCTAGTATATTTTTCAACTCTGCTTTGACTAGCAATGCAACATGGGTATGCATCTTTCTTAGCTTCTGTTTGATAGGTCTAGCATTGGGTAGCAATGTTATATGGTGTAGTACTAGCTCTAGATCCAACCCTAGCATATTCGAGTAGGACCATGCAAAATTGATCATCCTTGCTTTGAAGAAACTGATGTACTGTTCTCTCTCCTAAGGGGTGAGTGATTTTGCCAAGTATATGTTCTTTGGGTTCTTGTCATCTCCCAAATTGACCTCTTCTGTTTCTTCTTCCAGTAATGCTGATTTCTCCTCTATCAAGGGGAGGAGTTCCTTCTTTCCATCTTATAGCACCTTAGTGAGGTTTTTTCTAGAAGATACGTCTTGTTTTAGATTTTTATCATTCTTTTCTTTTTTCTTTTGTGGACTGGAAAGAGGAGCTTCCTCCCCGAGATATGCCACTCTATTGAGGTTAATGGAGAAGCTGGCCTTGTGGTCTCCTGATGGAATGCCTTCCCTAAGTCCCATGAAATATTCAATAGCCTCATAATTCTTGAAGACATCTAAATAAGGTGGTCCTTATTGATCCCATTCTATGAGCTTAGGGTGTACAAGACAGATACTTTCATGTTTGTTTGGCTCTGGTTGACTGTAAGGGACTACATATATGGTTCCTACAAAATTGGATTGTGATGTGGATGCACCACTTAAGGTCTGATAAATGATCTTCTTGTCTATGCAGGGTTGTTCAAAAATGGGTAGTTGGTCAAACAAGTCTTTTAGATTTATGATAGTGTTTGACCGAGGGGAATAATCTGGGATCGATGGTTCAAATTCATGAAGGGATCTCCACTCGTACTCATGGGAGTCAGTCTCAATAGAACTCTTGTTTGATTTCTCACTTCCTTGGTTATCATCGATTGCTAAGTGGAGGTTTATTTGGGTTTGTGTAGTTCCCTCTTCAGCGCACAACAACTATGCTAATATGTTGCTTATCAGGATATGTTCTATGTTGTGCCCCCGGTGCATCTCTACTATTTGTTCTTGATTGACTTGAACATCTTATCTCACCAGACTGGTTCTTTGTTGTCCATAGCCCAACCCTCTTATGTTTCTCCGGGTTGGTGGGAGAGATAATTCCATTATGCCTTGTTGTCTTTCCCCCAGTCCAGTTGTACCATCATACCCAAATCTTTGTATCATTGTGTAACCATTACCATAATTTGACAGGGGTAGTGTTGGTTGGATTGTCTCTGGTGGGTCTTGGTATAACCAAGCATTGATGTCTAGTTCAAATGGATTTTCTTCCACTATGTCTCCCCATCAGACAAAGGTTGTGGGTGGACATCTGAATAGAACAAGCTATGGAGATTCTATTGTAATGACAGGCTATGGCATGCCATAAGTTCTTGAGCTCTGAGGCATGTGTGTGATGGTGAAAGCCACTTCATATCTGTATTCACCATTTCCCTTGTCAGTAATGGATATCTTACCTTCTTTCTGTGTGATATCCTTAAGATTCGAGTAAAAAGAGGAAGGAATACTTGCATCCTGGTTAATGACTATCTTTCCTGCTATCTGTGTTACATCCTTGGAGTTTGAATCTGAAGAAGATGGGATGCTTGCATCTTGGTTTGATGGTACCTGGTTATCAGTGTTGATTTGGATTATGTTACAGTATTGGAAAGGATTGGGATCTCCCTCTATGATGATTTCCTCTCCCTAGTGTGGAAACTTGATGCATTGATGGTATGTTGAAGGTAGAGCTTGCATTTCATGTATCCAGGGTCTCCCTAGTAGCATGTTGTATCCCAACTCAAGGTCTAAGATTTGGAAGGGAGTGTTTTTTATCACAGGACCAATACAGACAGGTAGAATGATAATACCCTTAGAGGATCTTTCCTCTTCATCATAAGCTCTTATATTTATCCTCCTTGTGACATCAATGCTTGATTCTGAATATCCTAGTTGCTTGATTAGCTTTAAAGTACAGATGTTTAACCCAGCTCCACCATCAACAAGGACTCTATGGATAGGGATCTTGTGGACCTGGACAAGTAAGTGCAAAGGATCATTATGTAGGGGTTTATACGGAAACACATCATGATCTATGAATGTGGCATGTTTGTTAGCAGCTATATAGTTGACCATTATTTGGAAGCTTTCAGGTGTTATGTCCCTTGGGATAGCTGCATTCTGAAGGGCCTTGTCAAGTGCCAATTTATATTGTGTGGATATGCGTAATAGGTCAAACATGGAGATCTGGGCAGGTGTTTTCTTTAGTTGGTCCACTATGCTTGTTTGTGGATCTAAGTTTGTTATAGGATTGGCCAGTATAGTAGACAAGGATGGTACTCCTTGCAAGACGACTCTAGTGCGACATGTTGTTGTAGTACATTTGTTACCTTGGTCTCTGATAGTGATCATAGCCACATGACTATCTGAAGGATTGAGGCAATTGATAGTATTATTACTGTTGGCATATGTATAGTTGACTTGTTTTTCTAGTCCAACAGACCCGAAATATTTTCCCTTGTTGTGATCATGAAAGGTATCATTGAAAATAGAGTAATCATTTGTGCCTTTGGTTTGGGTATTTGTCACATCAATGGTCCCTGTGTCAATCAGGTCTTGGATAGCATGTTTCAATCGGTAACAGTTGGATTTTTTATGTCCTTTTACCCAATGGAACTCATAGAATTCTTTGTCATTATACCACCTTGGTTTGTTTTCATCTTGTTCAAAATCCCTGATTTCTAGGAGAGTGATAGTGTTTGATTTTATCAACTTGCATAAAGCTGATTCTATTGACTCTCCTAATGGTGTGAAATCTCATTGCTGGAATTGAAACCATGGTCTGTGTTGATTTTGTTGCTGATTGTTTGAAACCACAATCGCTTGTAAAGGAGGAGGTTGATTTTGGATGTATGCTTGTTGAGTGGGCCCTGTGGGTTTTTGGTTGGCCACAAGTGCACCATGCAATGACACCTTGGGTTGTGCATAGTTGATTATATTCACATCTATGACACCATCGCTAGTGACATTCTTGTTTTTGTTCCACCACTTATCTTTGTCCATTGCATTCTTGTTTGTATTCGTTTGTGTGGGATCTACAAGAATTCCTCGTTTGACTAAGTTCTGCTCACAATGAAATCCTCTTTCGATGAGTTGTGTAAAGTTTGGAGCTAACTGTAACTCTTTTTTGAATGACATGTGTGGAATTAGATAACAACAAACATGACTATTAGGTCTTGTTCGAGCACATCATATGTTATGCGGTTTGTCGTATTGCTCCATCTCTAGAGGAATTTCAAAAAAGACTCTCCATCCTTTTGCTTGATATCGCAAAGGTCCTTGATGCTGACCTTGCACTTGATGTTATGATGGAAGTGAGCTATGAAATTTTTAGCCAGTTCACCCCAAGACTGAATGTCATGAGGTAAATGTGAGAACCATTCCATTTCTACTCGGGCCAAGTTTTGTGGGAACAGTCGCATTAGATATTTCTCATCATGGGCAACTTTGACACAACTAGAAAAAAACTCTTGGATATGTTCAATGGGGTTGGTACTACCCCTATATTTGTCAAATTTTGGTACCAATAAGTGATTTGGGAATGGAGACATGTGAAGAGAATGGTCAAAGGGGTATGGGTATAAATCCTCTACGATATAAGATTTAGTTTTCCCCTGATTTTGTATATCTATCATTTGGGTTTCAAGGGTTTACATTTGTTGCATTAACATGTCTGTTTGATATTGAGGCTGGTGTGTGAGAACATTTCTCTGTGTTATGGTGGGTATGAGGTTGCACCTCTATGTCCCTTGA
This sequence comes from Thuja plicata, assembly GCA_018584345.1. Lineage (NCBI taxonomy): Eukaryota > Viridiplantae > Streptophyta > Pinopsida > Cupressales > Cupressaceae > Thuja > Thuja plicata. Next base: position 350,259 of record MU225336.1, on the reverse strand, counting down.
GTAGGAATATAGGATTTCATCCTAGGGACTTGATATTGGTTCCCCACCGAGTGATTTGTAAATGGGGGCACATGAGTAGCCCAAGGTGGGTTTTGATGTGTTTGCTGTTGTGATTGAAACTGGGATTGATATTGCTGGGGTTGGTATTGTTGCTGCTGAGGTTGGGGTTGATACTTGGGTTTATGTTGCTAAGGTTAGATTTGAGGCAACTAAATTTGGGGTTACTTTTGTGGAGGTTAGTTCTAAGGAAATTGAAGCTAGGGTTGTTGTTGTAGGGTTTGGATTTGAGGCAACTGAAACTGGGGTTGTTGTTGCGAGGGTTGGATCTGAGGTAACTGAAGCTGGGGTTTCTGTTGTGGGGGTTGGATTGATGTTAGGATGGGCAAAGATGTAGCCTTGGGCAGGCCTTGACTGTAAGTAATTCCTATAGAGATGGATCCCTGTGTGCATGAAGTATTGATCCCATGACTAGTGTGAATTTATTGCAGTAGTGGTATTGTTTCAAAATGGTTTGTGTTTGTTTGGATGAAAGGCATAGCATGAGAGCTTGATTTTCCTAGCCATGAGACCAAAGGTGGAGGCATACTAGTGACCATGGGTGCACTTAGTTGCGAGCCTGTCATGCTTTGAGTGGAGGATGTGTTGGCCTTGTTCGGGTCCTTGGTTTGACCAGATATAGTTTGTGTTAATGTGGGTAATATCAATGGTGGAAAGATTGGAGACACAAGTAGTATCTAAGGAGGCTGAGTAGTGTTTTGACCTACGAGAGGGTTTTCAGGCCATATAGTCGATACACTAAATTCAGCAGGGAGTTTGACTCCCTTCTTTATTAGCATGGTTAAGTAACGTTCAGGGTTCCTCTCTACAACAACATCAACTAATTTCATGGAGTAAGCATCTTGTTCCACATCTTCAAGCTCTTCTTTTGTGATATCCTGAAAAAAGGCTGCCCCATGGGGTTGTTCAATGAATAGAGCAGAACTAGTGTTCACGAAGGGATCATTCTCTTGCTATGTTTCCCAAGTGGGGAAATGATTGATATATGACTCATCAGGTTGAGTTCTAGCCTTAGACCTTGTGTAAGGTCCTCCATGAGGTGTTTGAGACATAGTGTGGTCTAGGTTTTGTAACTAAAACAAGTGATATAAAGAAAACAAGGAAGAAGATCATTTTCTAAGGAAGTATGAGTTATGTTTTGGACAAGGGTAATTCTAAGGAAAGATTTTGATATAACTTGATCTCAAAGTGGTGATGATAAAAAGATAGGATTTTTTGACCTTTTCTTTGGACAAAGTCACTTTGATAATGATGTTTTGATATGATGAGATCAAGGTATTTCGAGTCTGAGCTTTCAAACTAATAATGTTTTTTACAATAATCATACTTTCACAGAGAAGGGATAATCTTTAATGTTTAGAGATTCACACAATGTTATTTGCATTTTCCTGGGATAGACACTAGTTTTGGACACCAAATGAAGAATTATTTCAAGGTTTTAGGTCAAAATAGGAATAATGTAGCTTTGGTCAATTGTGGTACAACTTCACTAGTTGTGGTAAAGTAACAGTCGATTGCGGTAGTTTATCACTGATTGCGGTAATAAACACGATGATTGTGGCAATAAACAAGTCAATTGCGGTAGATTTCCTTCAATTGTGGCACAATGCGGATAATTGTGGTAAAAGAGGAATAGTCTAAAAAAACACTAGAGATTATGTATCACTGCTTGATATTTTTGAAATTTTTGGAACAGTGCTTCTGATTTGCAAGATAGTTGATGATGACAACCCTAGACTTTAACACGTTTGACTCATTTTGACAGTTTGGATGTTTTGTTTTGCATTTTTAGAAACTGATCAAAGGAACAAGCACAATAGACACTGTGTTTTGAAGAATGTAGACTGAATATGTGTATGTTCTACAACTTTTTCAAGTTGCAAGGTTATCACAAGGTCTCAACAATGAATAGTGAGATTAATCTAGGTCAATGGCTTCAGAATACAATGGTATAGGCCGAATACTTGAATGTATGTTAGCTCACACAGCAATTGTCATGCTACTAGGACACAAATATCCATGACGTAGGTGCCTGTGTTTTTTCCATTTATAGGTATTGTTGTCATGAAGTGAAGATCTCTTTCACTACACAAATACCATGGGACACATATGTTGGGAATCTTGGGGTGAAATTCTGCAACCCCTTGCACTATAATAAGGTACCTATTCGGAGGTAAAATGGGTTGGACTCTAATTTAATCAAGGTTGTAGTAAGGGTCTGTGGTGTCTCTCCAATCGTTTTGTACATTTGTGACTCACTTAAGAGCCTAGTTAACCACACTGGCTCCTTAGGGATATTCATCGGATCCAGACTATTATCAACACGCCTCACCCAAGCTTGGCTAGATAAGATGGAACTTTGGTTCGCGCCTTGTTTATATATCAATCAGAAGGATTACCGATTTAAGGTCATCCTCCAAGGAAGAGGCACATTCCTGGGATAGGCCTTTCTAAAAGTGTAAAGGTTTTTAATCTAAACAGTTTGTGCAAGTGCACCCAAAACTCCAGACACGAGGTAAATCGATTAAACTCTAAATTTTGAAATGTGAACTAAACTACACCACAATATAAGCACCAATGTTCAATTTTAAGCCCAAAAGTAGGTGTTGATAGCTTGTTCAATTTTAAAGCACCAAATTGAGAGATTTTTTGGCCTTTGTTAAGTTTTAATCCTCACGTCAATTTTAAGCCCAAATCCAAAATGTGAGGTGTGATGTTTGGACAAACACTGTTCTTTTTAAACCCAAATCAACAAATGAATTCCTTTTAGTTTGCTTGGTTTAGACAGGTTAGTAACAAAAAAGGATTCTTGCAATATGAGAGTATACCTAACTTTGAAACAATGAATGACACTTACCAACAACTTACCCTTCTCTGTTCTCAGTGATTTTGTCTAGTCCTGCACAGAAAACCAAAAAATATCAGTTTAGAAATAGATGGACAGAAGATTTGGATCTGATATGCAATTTTTGTTTTGATTGCGGCAAAGTACTAGCAAGTGCGGTAACTATCTGGCGATTGTGGTAAAGCACTAGCAACTGCGGTGAAGCACTTTCAATTATGGCATGGATCAGGCAACTGCAGCAAAATATTGACGATTGCGGCACGGATCAAGGAATTGCAGAAAAGTACCAGAAGAAAGAAGATAGAAAAGGATAGAATAACTGTGAAAGCCTGCAATCAATTGTGGTATTAAACCAGTCGATTGCGGCATAGTTTCATCGATTGCGGTAAAATACCAGCAACTGCGAAATAATACAAGTATCAAAGAAAAGTCATATTTTTAGATTTGTGACCGTACGACTATGGTTGATCAATGTTGTTTGTCATCTGCAAGAGATATTTGGGCTGTTTGATTCACGTCGGGTTCACCAAAATGTATACCTCCTTGTTTCAATCATGATCTGTGGTTCCCAAGCTTTCCAAAGGCAAGGGTTAGTAGCAAAGGTTTCACAAATGATCTAAACCAAGTACAAAATAACTACTAAAATGAATAACAAAAATGTAATCAATAAAATATACAAGCAAGAGAAAGGAAAACAAATAAATGCAAACCCCACAATGCTTGAAGCTTCTATTGTTTCTCTCTACTCCTTTCGAAACATTGTTCTTGATGCTCAGTATTGGTGGGGCAGCGTCTATGACTTGAGAAGCGTCGAGAATTGGATAATTGAAATGTGTGTGTGTAATCGCAAGATGGCTTGAATTCTAGAACCAAACTGACAGAGTAATGGTGCACAAGAGCTAGAAATCCTGGATCCTTCAAATGGTTATGAAGGGTTTATTATATAGGAATTGGTGATGATATGAACAGTTGAGATCAATCCCAGAGATAGGAAGATGAATGGTTGAGATTAAAAGGAACTTGAGAAGCCATCAAAAAACTCCACCTCTTCAATTGGTAAAGAGGAGATAGAGTTTGGTTGACTGAAGAGCTAATTGTGAGTTGCCTTTTTGAACTAAAGAGGTGGGTGAAGTTACCCATGAGGACTAGAGAGATGGGTGGAGTAACCCATGTGATCTGGGTGTCTACACATAGTATCTTTCTTGAATCATAAACTTTTCATCAATCTTTACATGATTACTTTCAATGATCTTCTTCAATCTTAGATTAGAATATCTATAGGATTTTCTTTTAGTAGAGTAACCAATAAAAATACCTTCATCGCTTCTAGCATCAAACTTGCCAATAATGTCATCTCTCTTGATGTAGCACTTGCTTCCAAAGATTTTGAAGTATTTTATAGTAGGTACATTACCAAACCAAAGTTCATAAGGTGTCTTGTATATTCCTGGCCTTAACTGGATTCTATTGATAGTATAGACTATTGTATTGACCACATCTCTCCAATAGGTATGGGCAACCTTTCCTTCAATCATGATAGTGTGCACTATGTCAAGTATTATCTTGTTCCTTCTTTCTGCAATCCCATTATGTTGAGGATTTATAGGTGCACTTAACTATCTTTTGATTCTATGTTCTTCACACTAATCATAAAACTGGTCAGAGGTGAATTATCCTCCTCTATCAGATCTCAGACAATTTATCTTTAGTCTAGATTCATTTTCAACTTTATCTTTGAATACTTTGAACCTCTCAAAAGCTTCATATTTGTCTTTTAAGAATGCAACCCACATCATATTGGAAAATTCATCAATAAACAAAATGAAATACCTCTCTCCATAGTATGATCTTGTTTGAGTGGGACCACATAAATCTGTATGCACTAGATCCAATTTTTTTTCTGCTGAATTCTATTTACTTCTAAATGAAATCCTTACATGCTTTCCCATCAAACATTCCCTACACATAGTATCAACTAGTCTCGCAATACTTGGAAGGTCTCTTACTGCCTTTACATTACTTATCTTTACTATGTTGTCAAAATTGATATGACAAAGTCTCTTGTGCCATAGCCAACTGTCATCCACTTTTGCAACAAAACAACTTACTTTAGAGTTAAGCTGGAAAACATTACCTTTGGTCTTTGAGCCTGATGCAATCATGTCTCCTTCTTTTTTGTTGATAATACATTTGTTGTTCTTTAATTCCAACTGATATCCTTTATCTAACAATTGTCCAACACTTAGTAGGTTATGATGCAAACCATCAACAGAAAGAACATCATATGTCTTGTTCTTCCCATCTAAGGTGATAGATCCTCTGCCTATGATAGGTTTGGGAGTGTTATCTTCAAATCTAACCATGCCCCCTTTGTACTTATCTAGATGTACAAATCTTCCTTTGTCACCTATCATGTGATGTGAACACATGCTATCAATAATCTAGTCAGTTCTAATGTCTGCTTTGGAAACTAATGCTAACTCTTGTGTTTCCTTTTCATCTTCATTGTCCATTTCTTCAAGAATTTTATTAATGTCTTTAATGGAAACAAATTCAATTTCATCTTCTCCTAAGTCATCATCAGTTACACCATCTTCAGCATGATAGCATTCTTTAGTATATTTGGGCTTGTAATCTGATCTGAATTTCTTGATTCTTGTAGGACACTTGGATGTAAAGTGGCCAACTTTGTTGCATGAAAAACATTTGAATGGTACTTTTCCTTCATATTTCCCTTTACCTTTTCTTTCCTTCTTAGCAATCATAGCAATGATTTCTTCTAGTTCAGTATCAACTTCTTCTTTTTCATTATTACTAGAGATGTTCAAGGATTTCTTACCATGGACTGAGGCTTTGAAAGTTGTTTCCATTTTAGGTTCTGTCTTCAATCTTGATATCTCAAATGTAGATATTTTGCTAATCAAGGTTTCTCTTTTGAATTCCTTTGAGAATTGCATGGTTTCATCCAAGATGTTAATCTTTCTTTCATAATTTTTTGTCAATGTGGTCATCATTTTGTCCATTATATCATCCTCTAAAATTTCTCCACCAATGTTCCCGATACCTGATACTGCTTCATTAATCCTTTGATTGTAAGCTTTGATGTTCTCTTTAGGTAGCATCTCTAAATTATTGTATCTTTTCTTCCATGTCTTCTTGCATGCATTCTTTTCTTGGATGTCTCCTTCAAACATATCTTCTAATTATTTCCAGATTGAATATGTTTTTCCTACCTTCTTGATCTCAGAAAATTCATTGTCAGATAGGGCACTGATTAGGGCTTCCTTGGCAATTGCATTATGAGTGAATACTTCTTTTTATTTATTTGTAGAGTCTTCTTCTGCAAGGTCTTTCAAGGCGGGAACATCAATTTCATGAGTAGTAATCTCATATATCTTAAAACCAATGCACTGAAGATGTGTTATCATTTTGTTCTTCTAGTCAAGATAGTTCTCTCCATCAAAATTAGGACTCTCTTTCCTGAAGTACGCCATTTGATCTACCTTAATTTGTTAGGATTTCTCTCCAAGGCACCTTGCACTAATACCAGTTTCTATAATAGTCCCAAGGGATAACTGAGAGGGGGGGTGAATCAGTTATCAACTAGTTTAATTATTTTCTTCAATTAATTACAGAATAACACTAAGCATTAACACATTCAGATAACACAAGATAGAACACAACAATTTTGGTTACGGGAAAACCAAATAGGTAAAAACCCCCATGGGAATTAGCACCCACAAAGAACTATACTTGAGTATAATAATCCTTGTTAGAAGATCTTACAACCCTATTAGGAGTTGATCTTTACAATGCAATAAATACAGTGACCTAGTTAAGGGTCGGACCCTGTTAGGAGTCTTTTACAAAAAACCCTGATAGGGGTGAGGACCCACTGTCCAAAAATCTCACTACTAAAATGATGAAGGTTGCAACCTTCAGTAAAATAGATATGCACTATATCTGATAAATGAATTGTTTGAGTAGACCTGCTGTCTTGATTAGTTCCAATGTATTGTATGCTTTCACTACTTCTTCACATAGATCTTTTCTTAATGAATGAAATTTCATTACAGTCCCAAAACATCGGACATTTTGTTTTGTACTTTTTCTATCTCTTCTCTTATCATTCACACTTGGTGATCTTCAAATGAACTAAAATAAGTATCTTCTCCAAAATATGTGATCTTAGTCAACTTTAGGAGTCCCTTCAATACCTATTTAGTCAGTCAAATCAAGCATGCAACTTGATTAGAACCATGCAACTCAAACTGAATAGACGTGATGCTTCACATAGTCAGCTCTACCAAATTAACTCCAACATCACGCTTCTATTGAAACACGTTTAGCACCTTTGGATAATCATCATTAACTCATAACTAAACCTGAATACAAACACACATATCCAAAGATAGGCGCAACTGAAGAAACAATGTAATTACATTGGCTCTTCACAGATAATCTTCAGAAACTATAACTGCCAAAACAGATTAACCATAACTCCACTGAAACTACATATCTAAATCTATGTGAATGCACATAGCAACTAGAACATGTCTACACCATGGAAATAAACATGCAAGACTCTAAAACATCTATACAGATAATTGCATATACGACACCGTTGTATATTATATGTTGTCATCAATGACAAACATACAATCAACAATTTGCATAGAAGCAAATCTCCAACATGACCTTCATTTTGATCTTCATCACTCGGTGCATCATCTTGAGCAATTTCTTGATTTTTGGTGTTTGTAGCATAATGCTCGAGTGCATTGTTCTGTTGCTCAGGAGTGACACATTGTTTCTCGGGCGGAGTGTCAGGTTCTTCACAATAGACAAACCTATTGTAGTCTTCTGGTTCTTTTTTGCTTTCCTTATAATTTTTCTCTACAAATTCATCTACTGTGACATTTGCACTTTAAATTATTTTGTTAGAGTATTTTTTAAGACATTTATAAGCCTTTCTTTTGGTAGAATACCCTAAAAATATTGCTTCTTCACCCTTGGAGTCAAGATTTTCATTTCTATCATCTTTCAAAATATAACATTGACTTCCAAAAATTTTGAAGTAGCTTACATTGGGTGTGTATCCATACCATAGCTCATAAGGTTTCTTATTGGTGTCTTTCTTCAATTGAACTCTATTCAATGTGTAGACATTAGTACTGACAGCTTCTCTCTAGAATGTTTGAGTGATGCCTTTCTCAATCATAAGTGTTTGGCCACAATCAACAATGGATTTGTTCCTTCTTTTAGCAATCTCATTTTTCTATGGTGTTCTTGGTGTAGAAACCTATCTTTGAATTCCATGCTCATTAAAAAATTTAGTGAATTTGTCAGAAATAAATTCTCCTCCTCTATCTAATCTTAAGCATTTTAGTTCCTTACTACTTTGTTTTTCTACAATAGATTTATACCATTTAAACATCTTGAATGCTTCTGATTTCTCTTTTAAGAACATAACTATCATCATTCTAGAATAATCATCTACAAAGAGAATGAAGTATATATCACCATAGTAAATATTTGTTCTCATTGGTCCACATAGATTAGTATGGACTAATTCTAGAATGACATTAGATGTGTAGGTTTTGATCTTGAAACTAGACTTTTTTATTTTACCTTTTTGACAATTCTTACACATGACATCGTCGCACTTTGACATGCTTAGTAAGTCTCTTACTTTCCTTTTATTTCTTATCATAATCATGTTGTCAAAATTCACATGACATAATCTTTTATGCCACAACCATATGTCTTTGTTTCTAGCCATTAAACAAGTGGTGTTAATATCATCAAGATAGAATAGGCTACCTTTTGTCTGTTCACCAGTTCTGATCAACCTTCCTGATTCATTAAAGATCTTTGCATTTTTGTTCTTAAATGCAACTCGGTGACCTATGTTATTTAGTTGTGAAACACTCAATAGATTATAGTTAAGTCCTTTTACCCAGTATGCATTTTCACATCTGGTCAAATTATTCAACATTATGGTTCCTTCACCTTCAACCGGACAAGGTGAGTCATTACCCATTCTTACTGATCCACCATTATAATGCTCAAAATTTTAAAATTTTTATTTATCTCCAGTCATGTGGTGAGTACAACCACTATCAATAATCTAGACATCATTTTTACTAACCTTAGATATGAGTGCAGTTTCAACATACCTTTCCTCTTTGTCTGAATCATCCTTCATAGAAAGAAATACCACCTCAGTATCCTCATCAAATTCGGGGTCAGTATTCTTAGCTTTGTTCTCAACTAGGTAACAAGATTTCTTCCCTTTGTCCTTTTAGTCTCGGTTGTCTCTTATGTTAGATAGTCAGTTGCTTCGGTAATCTCTGTCATCACCTCTGTCAAACTTCTTTTCATATGATCTATCATTGTTTCTACTATCTTTTCTTTTGTTAGGACATCTAGCAGCAATGTGTCCAATCTCTTTATAATTAAAACATACCAATGGTAATTTACCTTTGTATCTCCCTTTGCCTCTCTACAATCTTCTAGCCATTAGTGCTTCAATCTCATCAAGTTCTTGGTCATCACTATCACTTTCACTATCATTTCTCATAGTGTGTTTATGACTCGACTTACTTATTTTCAAAGAAGATTTGAATGCAAACTCAATATATGGTAAGACACTATTGTTAAAGTTATTAATCTCAAATGAAATAAGTCTACCAATCAAACTATCTAGAGTGACATTGTTATTTTCTACTGCTCTCATTTCTTGTATAGCAGATACTCTAATAGCATAAATAGGTAGTAAGGTTCTTAGGATTTTACTTACCATTGTTTCTTCTTCAAGTACACCTCCAACTCCTCAGATAGCATTGACTACCTCTTTGATTCTACAACTATGCTGATTGATGTTTTCTCCTTCTTTCATTCTTAGGTCATCAAATTTTCCTCTTAGGCTTTTTGCCTTAGCTCTTAGTACATTTTCATCTCCTCCATGTACTAGCTTCAATTTGTCCCACATTTTCTTTGTAGTGGTGCATATTTTGACATCTTCAAATTCAGCATCAAAGAATGAGGAAGCAAGTTCTATCATCATAGAATTGTGCTCATGCTTTTCTCTCAATTGATCAAGTGTGTGAGGTCCAATATGAAACACATATTCAATATCTAATTATTGAGTAACATCATTTCCAATACCTAATAGGTGGAGTCTTATCCTACTTTTCCATGATGCAAATTTTTCTTTGTTCAACTTAGGCACATCCTATTTTCTCATATTGTGATCTTTTGCTTGAGTCTTTAAACTCCCTTTCTAAGCACACAAGCTCTAATACCAATTGTTAGAATAACTGAGGGGGAGGGTGAATCAGTGGCCTTAAAATTAATCCAATAAATCAACCCAAAAAATTTACACCACAAATATAAACCTCTAGTTATCTTCAGTCCTACAAGATTTATGCCTTCAAATAATCTTACCAAATAACTACTCCTTGGAGTTCACTATTAATCCTTATTCTTAAGCTTTACCAAATAACAGTCTAGCCTTTACTGAAATATAGTAAATAACTTAGTGTTTACCGATCTTTCATGTTTTAGTAATGTGTAAAGAAAAAAAATTAAAGAAATGAACAATATACACATTTGACACATGGATTTTTAACATGGAAACCCTGTTAAGGGAAAAACCACTTGGGACTTGTAGCCCAAAATTTTCACTCTTCTAAAGTGAGCTCGGTGAAGAGCCAACCTTGTTAAAGGTTAAAAACACACTGTTAAGTGTGACCTTGTTAGAGGATTTAAATATAATAGTTTGTCACTTAATATTTGTCATTTCACTATGCTATCTCCATGAGAAAATTTTTGATACTCCTTGAGATGTATCTCAATATATAAAGGATAATTAAATCCCACTCTATTAAGAGATTTTCTGAATCAATGGTTAAACTGAAACAATATATGATCTGTTCATATATACAACTTAAACTTGCAGATGTTCAGATCTATTGAAAGCTCATAATACCTTTCTAATCAATGTTTCCTTTATGTTCCTTTTCTCCACTTATGTCTTCTTAGTGATTTTGTTGCTTCTCTATTGCTCAATGTCTACAGAAACCTTTAGGTCTATCTTATAGTTTGTATGATCAGGTATGTATGAATTCTTCTTTCTTCATTAGAATTCTCTTCAGCATCTTTTTCAATTCTCTTCCACTAATTCATAATGAATTAGCTTGTCTCTTTTATAGACATGATTTTCATCATTTCTAATTCCTTGACTTCCTTGTTCTTGGCGTGATCCACAATTCTCGTCATTCTTGCTTTAAATATTGCTTTAGTTTTATCCCGCAGATTTCTCCTTTACAACTGGATAAAACTATCATTAAAATTCTAGCTTATCTCTAGCTTTTAAGTTGTCAATGAAAACAATGTGATCAACCAGTCAACTCCTTGTTTAGCTCCTGCTAGCTAAGTCTTTTGTCATTTTTGAACTTTTGTTCTTATCAATGTCTAACTTCTTGTTTAATAGATCTTGATTTTAGTTTTCCTCGGGCATCTCTATCCGTCAGGGTTGTTTGTCCGTCGGGCAACTCTGTCAATTTTAGTTCTACTCGGGTATCTCTTTGGTTCTGCTCAGTAATGCTTGCTTGGGTAACTTTCTCAGGTAGCACTGTGACTCATCTCTTAGGGTTCTCTATCCATTAGTGTGCACTATATGTCGGTGTTTTTTGTCACTTGGTGAATACTGAACTTTTATGCATTATTGTTAACATAACCTTTATCTCTTTGTTTCTTTGAAGTCTTTGAAAATATGTATATAACCAATCAGATTATACCAAGTTGACATCAATGACAATATAATAGATTAACTAATTTAATGTCTTTCATTAACTTTCTGCAGTTTGACGATCATCAACTTAACATCTTCAAACATTCAATCGGTTATAGTTCATCAGTCTCAACATTATCATCAGCTTTAGAATGGATGAACTAGTGATATCAATTTCATATTTCTCTTCTTCTTCTTCAACATAAAAACAACAATCCTCAGTCTCTAATTCATCATCTGAGATACTAGAATCTTCATTTACGTAGTAATCCTTTTTATTGAATATTTTGAACTTCTATCTAGGAGATTTGTTAGGAAATCTAGTATCCAAATGACCATTCTTACCACACATAAATAATTTTAGGGGTAACATACCTTTGTACTTGCCAATAGCTTTCTCCAGTCTTCTTACAAAGTTAGCCTCAAACTCTTCTTCATCATCACCATTGGGATCATTGTTTGATTTTGTATCTTTGAATGTTGTCTTTGATTCATTCTTGTCTCTTCCAAACTTCCTCAACTCAAATGCAATCAAGGTACCAAACAATTGTTCTTTGGTAAATTTCTTCGGATCATACACCTCTTCAATTTCTAAATTTTTGTCACTGTAACTATCTGGTAATGTCATCAAAATATTCTCCATGAATTCCTCATCGGTAATAGTGCCTCCTTGGTTCTTAAATTCATTAGCTGCATTCTCAACTCTTTAAAAATAAATTTTAATGTCTTCACCATCTTCCATTCTCAGGTTCTCATAATTCTCTTAGCTGTCAACTTCTTAGATAACTTGACTCTGTCATTTCCTTCATAAATTTCCTTCAACTTTTCCCAAACTTCATAAGCCATATTCAATGAAATAACCTTAGCCAATTCAGTCTTTGATAAAGAACTAGTAATAACATACCTCACTTTTTTTCATTTTTCACATATTCCTCAATTTCATTAGGAGTAGTCAGTCCATTCTACAAAGGAACACACTTTTAATCTACATGCTTCCATCTCTTATAACCAACCGATATGAAGTATCCTTTCATTTGATCTTTCCATGAATTGTAGTCTGATCCATCAAACGTAGGAATAGTTAATTTGTGTGCCATTGGATCTACCTCAAGCAGTTAAGTTCTTCACCAAGGAACCAAGCTCTAATATGAATTTTTAAACATGCCAAATAATTGAGAGGGGGGTGAATCAATTATTCCCACACAAATTTACAAAACTTTCTCTCTATCGGCTATAACTTAAACAGTTTCAAAATAACTTAAGATTTGTCGGTTTAGCACAAAAACACTGAAACAAACTTGACATCAGATTTTACCTAGAAACCCCAAGATGGGTAAAACCATAGAGAAGCTAATTCTCATGAAATGTAAAAACACCTATTAAGGTGACACCTAAAGGTGATTTGGTACAAAGGCTCACTACCAAAAATTCTCACTACAAGAAGGCTCAATACCAATACACAAGGGCTCAATGCAAATACAGAGGGGCTCACTACTGATACACAAGGGATCACTGTTGATACACAAGGGGTCATTGTCAATACATAGGGGCTCATTCCAGAAGATATAAAAAGAATATAATCCACCTCTAATATCTATAGAATTCTCTACATGAACACAAATCTCCTTCACATGAATTCATAGTCACTTCACATATACTTCACATAAACCAAACATGCATACACACACACGTATGTCCATGCCTTACTTATACAACACCATGAGATCCACAAGGTCGACTGCACAATTTTAAATAGGTCACACCACAAAATTCCTGCAATAGGAAGGAATGAAATGAGGACCACCTTGACCAATACAATACGCCATACTACACAACACCTTCTCCAAGGTACACATTACAAAACCAAAGTTGGGACCAAAATACATCCCCCCAGGATCAAGCATACAATATACCACAATGTAGAATCCAAGGACCAAAAGCTATTGGTGAACATGCCAAGCACACCAACTGATATGCCAGTCACTCCAACCAATACACCAATCTATCAGTATACAACAAGTAATACAACACTATGCCAAAAATATAGTAACCGATACAACAAAAGCTGAGATATGAGTATGCTAGCATCAATGACAACCATGAATGAGAACACCATTGGAAAGAAACAACTTCACACTCTAACATTAACTATTGGTGCCATTGTCAAGGTATCTGATATCGGCTACTACAAGTAGGAAAATTCCAAACACTTTACAATGCCGCCAACATTTGACCATTGGCGCTATTGTTAAGCTATCCGATATCAAATACCACAAGTATAAAAATTCCATTGCACACACACACACACACACACACACACACACACACACACACATATATATATATATATATATATATATATATATCTGTGTGTGTGTGTGTGTGTATGTATGCATGTATATATGTATATGTATGTATATATATGTATGTAAGTATGTATATATGTATATATATGTATATATCTATGTATGTACACACACATATATACACACACACACATACATACATACATACATGTGTGTGTGTGTGTAATGTACTACATATTTAATACATTACATATGCTTTCCTATATAATAATACATATAATATATAATATATAATATTATATAGGTTTTCATATATATATATATATAATATTATATATATAATATATTGTATATTTTTGGTGTAGTCAAGGGCAGAGGGAACTCAAAGAGATCTGTCCAATCCTTGTAGCAAGAGTCACATAATAGAAACAACAAGAAACAAATGAGAGATATGAAAGATCAACCTACAGAATATCAGAAAATCAATTACAATGGATCTGCAACATGCATTCGTACATTCCAAGCGTACAAGTTTGATTACAAGTTGAATTCTCAATTATTCTCATTCTAATCTTCAAGAGGTTATCTATCTCAAAGATCCTTAAACTATAGATCCATTATGTCAATATATAGATGTTTGCAATGCAAACAAGTCGGCCAAGGTCAAACAAATTCTCCAATGTAGGAAAACATAATACTAAATATAGGTCAGGAACCAAATCCAGAAGAAATTCCCCAAGAAGGCACAAAATGAAGTGCAAACACAAAGGAAGGTTGGTCACAATCCTATGAACATAGAATGATATGCCAATAAGGTGCACAATCCAAGAAAAAGGTTCGCAAGATCATAAATATCCACTAGGCTGTGAAATGTGAAGAACAAATAGGTTTGGGCCAAAATCCCAAGAAATATCCATCCAGAAGAATCAGATCAAGGTGTGAATAGTCGATGATCAAACACCATGTGAATAACATGCCATGAGGTACACAACTAAAGATAAGCCAAATCAAAAGAACACCACTGAAAATAAAAGAATGGAAAACAAGAATAACTACAAACATAAATATTTTTGGTTGATGCAAGATTTCCAAAGAACCCAAGATGCTCCTACATCAAATTATTATTATTATATATTATATATTATATATTATATATTATAGTACGTGACAAAAAGTTCATGAGCCTCCGAGATTGGAGGTCATGCATTTGAAACCCATGCGCTCAGTGCAATTCAAAAAAATGTTATTCCATGTTGTTGATGGCAGTCATAGACAAGTGCACTAACCAAGGGTTCCACCCCTACACATGCTAACCGAAACTCCCCTGTACACTGTCGATTGTTAATGACAACCCTCAATCCTCAACACTAGCTCAGACATGATGTTTGCGGTTCCTTGATCATGGTAGCTGTTAGAGGTATAACTAGCATGCAGATCGATGATTTAGTCTGTTGGGGATGGTGTTTCCTATCCCCAAATACTATTGTATTGATGTCTTCGAGGTCGCTTGTTGTTGTTGATAATTGAGACTGTAACACACACCATGAGAAAAGGCACAACATGGAAGTGTATAGTGAGGTGAATGTTGGTGGTGGACATGGTCAGCAATTTTGTTTGATGGTTTCTCCCTCTATTTGGTAGCCAGGGAACATACAGGTGGTGCTCTTAGTCAAATTTAGGAGATATATAAAAGATGCCTCGATAATCGTAATGGGGATGCAGTCCTCCTAATTGACCCCACTGGCTCATAGCTCTAGTCAAAATGTGCTCACCTTAATATATATAATATGTAATATATTATATTTAATATATTTGAGAAGAAATATATGCATAAGTATTCGATATCAAATTTTTATCTGATATCAGATATCTCTGATGCAAATCTGCTACCTAGAGATTTCCCTCAGGAGTGCTATGGGTTTTGGCTTGGGAATGCCAAACCTAGAAAGTCAACCCAAAAAATGAGTTTTTGAAATCTCCTTGTGTTTCTAGACATCAATCATGTACCTGATGAATTTCTTTATCTGAATTTGATGAAATGAAAAGGGTAGTTTAAGGAGATTCTCGACTTTCCAACAATATAAATACTATCAAGTTTTGAGTGTAATAAATAGTAATTTATTTTCTAAATTGATTATGTATAAGTCCTAATTGATAGCCTGATTGAAAAACATCTATAATTTTCAAATGGTATAACATTTTTCAAATCGGAAACATGTGTCACATTCTATGCTTTACCTACTATAAGAAAAAAATTATTTATTAAGTTTTGACCAAGTTAAGGTGGTCAAACACATGAGTTTTTATATTCCAAAAAAGTTGTAGTAAAAAAATCAAAATTAATTATTTATTTAGAAAAATATTACAAAAAAACATGTATCACATCTGGACACGAGTCTTATACTCATATCTAGAATCTTATTAAATATATTATCATTTGATTGTGGTTAGGGTGGTCAGACATACACCTACTTCTTGTTTTTTTCTTAAAATTTATGTACTACTGCATTAAAATTTCATTTTTACCAAATAAATATTTTTTCTCAAAAAAAAACTAGTAGCTTAGAAACTACATTCAATTTCCTACACATTCTCTTCTTACATATTTTTTATATAAGATTGATAACTTGTTCAAATTTTTACATCAAGTTATCTAACCCTATTTTTTTGAAATTTCATTGCCACTTAAGGGCCTAGTTTGGCATACCATGATCTTGCACGTACCCTCACTTTGATAAATTATTAATTTTTATAAGATGTGTATGTGTGCATATGTGAGTCTAAACTTTGTGGTGTTACACAATAATACAGTTGGTTGTGTAACTTGATGGAATATATCTATAATAAGATAAAGAGGCGATGATAGTAAGAATGAAAACATATCCAAAATAAAGAGTTTGAAGTTTAAGTCTATAGGAGTGTGTTGAGTAGCTATAGGAATACTCAAAGAAGAATAATATTTAGGTAAGGGTGTAACCATAACCTATGGAAACATAACCTCTCTCTTGCTATGTGTTTTCTTATTAAATCAATTGTAGTCTATTTCTTCTTATCGCAATAATAGTCCTAGAAAATATGTTTAATGCTTTCAAAATGTTGGAAAAAGGGTTACTTAGCTAGAGGAATCTTTAGATATTTTAATATCTCCCCTAGAAGTGATCTAAGGTGAAAGATTTTCCAAGTTAGGATTGAGCATTTGCCTCAGCTCTAGGCTTCCAAATTTGAGTAATGAGATTCCTCCCCTTCTTTTCTTTAAAATTACAACTGCACTTATTGTTCAACCTTGGATTTAGCTTCATATTGGAATAACTATTAATTAAATCTTCTTCAAAGGAAGATCAAAAAAGGGTGTTTTCCCAAGCCAAATCCAATCTTTAAAAATATTACATTCAAGAGGAATGTAAATTTTATGAGAAGATCCACATTCACCAATGATTTTAAAATTTTGATAAAACCTGTAGACTTTTTATTTAGTTTGAAAGATATTTTGGTATCTAGCCACTCAACGTGATCAAGTTGTATGCACCCTAAAATGGTCACCTGGACTATGGACCCCATTTATCATTTTATCATTTTATCAAATTCCTGAATCAATACTTTGCAATATTTTTAATTCAAATCAATTTCCTTGATCAAATAGTAATTAATTCAATTATTTCAATATTTCCTAAGGTTTGATCATTTTTATTTAATTAAAAGATTTAATCTCCCTTTTAATTAAATAAAATTCATCT